>SRPY01000021.1:0-124812 GCA_018360145.1 Claviceps africana
TTTTTTTTTTTCTCTTGTTTTTTTTTTCCCTCGAGGAAGGGCTTGGTTGGACAGACGAATAACAGAACGTCATGACCAGAAAGGGGCAGCAGCCGTGTCTCTTCGTACGTCTTGGTGGTGGTACGGGCGCAGAGCGAACACGCCATGGTTTGGGCATTTCTCTATCCAGTCTTCTACTTTCCTCTCATCTAGCGTACCAATCCATCAGTCCCATATGTCAGACGTTGCATGCATGAATCGATATGAACGACACAAGACAGAATGTGTCGGCCGCGACAATGGGTCGTCTGCCGTCCGGCCGGATGCTGCAGCAGGGGACAACATCCACCGAATGTCACCTGCATCCGCGGCGACACGAAAAAAAAAAAAAAGACTTGCAGATTCCCAGGGTCTGGCGAGTTGGGCACCTTCAGGCAACAGGCCATCTGTGCCCTTCGCTATGACCGGATACTTGCCTAATGGGAGCCTGCCGTCGGAGACAAGCGTCGTGACACACCTCTGGCTGTTTTGGCCCTTCTACCCATTCTGCCCAATCCTGCTGGACTCTTCCTGTCCGATCCGATTTGCAAGGGCCGGTCTGGCCAGCCGAGGAAACACCTCATCTGATGCGCTTCATCCGGATTGTCCGACTGGGCAGGAGTCAGAACGGCATGCCCATGACAACACAATCCACACATGCTCCCGTCCGGGTGGGCAACTCAGACGATGCACGACACACGCCCAAGTAACATGGTTGGGCCATGAGGTTGCACATCGCATGTCATCAGCCTGAACATGGGTACTTCACACTGCCTCAAGGCAACTCGAGTCGTACGAGATAGACGAGAGGGGGACGGGAGAGAGGAAGAGCGCCGCACCGGGTACGCAAAGTTCAGCAATATATTGTTTTGGTATTCGACGATCAGCGTCAGGTCAGACGACCACGGGCAGATGGCACATGTCGTGGATTTCTAAACGGGGGGGAAAAATCGACAAGAAGAAATAAAGAGAAGAAAAGGGGTAATAAGCTCAGAAAACCCGTGCAGAGCAGCTGGGCGGGGGATATAAGCAAATAAACAATAAAAAAAAGTAGCCCGTATTTGACACTGGAAGAAAAAAGGAAAAAAAAAAAAAAGAAGAAGAAAAACTTGGTGCGAAGAAAAGATTGAGAGAACAAGCAGCAGTCCCTGCCGTAGACAAAAGCGATCTGAGATAGCGAGCAAGCATAAGTCCCCGATTTGAATTGCGGTCCGAAGATGATTGTTGACATGATTGTTGTTGCCATCCGCATCTCCGTCGTCCGAGAAAAGACGAAGAAAAAGAGTGGCTCAAAGTCAAGATGTGGATCGCGCATCTGCTGTTAAACTTTTGTCTGAGTAAGAAGCGTCTTGAACCTCGTCCCAAAGTCCTTTAAACCACCCACAGAGCCCGCCGCCCATGCGGTAACCCTCGTCCTCGACATTGCGCGTCCATCTGAGCTCTAACTCGACGACCCGCCGAAGGAAGCGAAGCGTTGGCGGCCGCAAAAGGTACCTGGGCATTCTCGAGATATGACGTTGCATCTAATAACGAAACATAAATAGAGAACCTTTGGCGCAGCTGCGACAGCTCCCTTCGTGTGGCGCCATCAAATCTCGACAGAGTGTGAGACGAAAAGAAAGAGCGAAAAGGAAAATGCCGAGCACCAGAGTTGGCCGAATTTTTGGTCGTTTTTGACTGACATCGTAATGTAAATGGCCTTTGAAAGGCCCGTCGGAGATAGCGTGTGCATGCACCCAAGTCAGAACCCGACTCCTCATCCGATGCAATAAATAAAAAAAAAATTGCCCATCCATCCACCCCAGGTAATTACCACAACATCTGCACAGCCTTTCATGCTGTGCTTGTGGCTCGAGAGGGTGAGAAAAAAAAAACCGACGCACACATCCCATCCTTACCCGCACATGAGTTAGTTATTCTTGTCCCCGTTTTTTTTTCTTTGTTTTTCCTTCGTCCTTTGGTCGTGCAATTGATCGAAGATTGCGAGACGCCGACAGCCTCATGTAGTCACGTATAAATTAATCGCTGCGCCCTCCGAATCCGCCACTTTTTCCTTCTGTGTTCTTCGTCCTTTATGGGGTTCAAAGAGAACAGAAAGTACCCTGGGCGGCAGTTTTCACATGATGATGCACTTGCTACAGCATCCAGCGTCTGTCTCGCCGTCGTCCAATTCCATGGGTTTGGGGCCGTTTCCGCCAGAGCCACCACCACTGTGGGAAGAGTAACCTTGCATCTCCCGATTGTATCTTCGGATCTCTCGGACAATGTCGTAGAAGGCCTTGTCAACATTGATGCGCGACTTTGCTGAGGTCTCGATAAATTTGCAGTTGAAAGATCGTGCCAACGCCTCACCCTCTGTGATGAGAAGACAAGTGAAAGATGTCAGCCAAACAGTCTGAGACCAGGCACCGAGTACATTGGGATACGAACCTTGTTTAGAGACCTCCCGCTCGCCTTCCAGATCGCACTTGTTGCCAACCACGACCATGGGAAAGTAATCCCTGTCTTTGACTCGTAGAATTTGCTGCTGGAAGGTGGTGATTTCGTCAAAGCTTTGACGAGAGGTAATCGAGTATACCAACAAAAAGCCTTCTCCGGTTCTCATGTACTGCTCGCGCATGGCACTGTATTCCTCCTGGCCAGCGGTATCCAGTACATCAAGCAATGCAACCTCGTCATCGATAACACATTGCTTTCGGTAAGAATCTGGATAGCCCGTTGAATTAGTCTATATGTACATACATATATGGGGTATATGTACATATATGTGTATATATATTCATGTATATATATTCGGGGGGATGAGGTCAAGGAAATGCGAATTGGCCAATTGAATGCCTTGGGCCAAAGCGCCCTTGGTATTGGCCGCGTACCTTCAATCGTAGGGTCATATTCATCGACGAAGTGACTTTGAATCAATTGAATCGTCAAGCAAGATTTACCGACGCCGCCACCGCCGACAACAACGAGCTTGTACTCGCGCAAGGACTAGTGCAAGGGCAAAAAGAAAGACGGGTTAATACAAGAAGTCTCGGAATTTCCGTGCTGGCGCAAGCTCCATCAAAGTTTGTTGCTACTGCAAATGACAAGACAAGATTTTGTTGCTGGATATGGGCAATGCCGTCCCGGTAGGTGAAGGGCATTGGGGGACGAAGAGGGGCTGAAGATGCAGCGAAACTGAATTTTCGTACCTTTGTAGATGCGGCCATGGTGAATTGGTTCGAGGACGTCTGAAGGAAGGATTATCGAGTGATGGCACGACGAAGAGGGGGTTTTCGATCAGATGCAATTCTGACTTGGGATGCGCGGAGGCGAGAGAACGGGGGGGGACTGTGAGTAAGGGGCCGTGCTTTTGCGAAGATGTTTCGCGCCGGCAATCCAGGGAGTGACGAAACACGGAAATGATTTTTTTTTTTTAATTTTCCTGTCCAGTATCGAGAAACACAGTGACACTGAACGCGGCGCGACTGCGGCGGGCGGCAGAATGAAGGACAGAGGACGGTGATTGACGAAGGGCGAAAAAGTCACACTGCGAAGCCCGAAAGGATGGAGGACAAAGATAATAGGGAACGCAGAAGTGGAGGAACAAGGAAATGGCGGGCAGCGGATGGTTGGTTAATGGACGGGGGGCCGCATCGGTGGACTGGATGAAGGTGGTATGCACTGGCTATGCACTGGCGCTACTTGGGGTGCAAGTGGACGGGGGGCTGGTAAGGGGGGGAGGGTTCAGGGGGCTAAGGGGTCCGGTCGGGACTGGCTGGGGAGGAGAAGGGGTTTGGTGTGGTGGTGAAGGGGGTTTGGGGCGATGTGGAAGGGGTGAACTTGGTAGTGGGAGGGGACTCGCCTGGGGAGGAACTTGAAGCTGGGTCAAGTGCTTAGAAGCAAGTACCTAGGTACCTACGGGGGAAGTGCTCGGCTGCTTTCCCGGGTACTTATTCTCCAAGGTACTCACTATCCAAGTACCTGCTGGCCCAGACAGATGCCGTAGATACCGTGGAAGCAGGTACTTGAATGGGTAAGCATGCAGATGGATACCTCACTGCTCACTTCACCAAAGTACTGCCTGCCGGGGCACCTGACCAGAGTACAAACGCAGTCACGACAACGGAGCCGACTAGCTAAGTACCACTGGCTGGCCGTCTACTAACTACCTAAGTACTCTAGGTATCTACCTAGTACATAAGTACTTACTAGATCCCTAAGTAAGCACCTAAGTACCTACCTAGGTAGGTAGGTAGGTAGGTACCTAGGTAGCTAAGTAGAGGCTGGTGTTGCTGGAGGCCGGAGGCTGGTTGCCGGCCGGGACTAGGACGGCTGGCAAGCCGCCGCAAGACACATGCACAAGACAAAACGGTCTGGAAGCACAGCGCTCCCAGCAGATGCTTCGGAGTCGAGCCCATGCAGCCCGTATCGAATCAACCTGCAGTCCATCATGTCTCGAACTCGACGCGCAGCCACCGCTTAAGCAAAATCACCGAGGGCCAGACACCCAGGAAACACCGTCGCCGTCGGGTCGATCGATACATATGCATGCGAGACAGATACCTACCTACCCACCTACCTACCTAGGTACATAAGTGCCTAGGTACTTAGGGACTTTATGTGTGTACATGCAATATAGGCAGGTACCTAAGTACTTACAAACCTACTTCTTACTTAGGTAGGTAGGTAGGTACTTAGTAGGTAAGTTGGGTGGGTAGGTACTTATGTATGCATGTATGTATGTATGTACGTGTTATGCACCCAGACTGCCGATTCTCGAAATGGGCAAAAAGACCAAAATGTCCATGCAGGCGGTAACGTTTTGACCGGCCGCGGCTGTACGACGACGAGCTAGCTACAAAAGTAGCGGCCAAGTCGCGGCGAAGCTGTCTTTGACGTTGTATTGCATGTCCCTGGATGCTGGCAATACCAATGACCGTCCGTGATACATTCATTCTTCCACCAGCTGGCACCTACCTACTTGTTGGGAAGTATCTAGAATACCCCAAGTACTTACATACCTACCTATGCAGGTACTTACTTAGATATCCACTTTCTCCATGGGCAACGGAACACTAAGGAAGTCCACGGGTAAGGTGCTTTATGTACAGTCTTGCCCCTAGATTCTAGTATTTACAAATCTGCAAGTCCCTCTCTCTAGCAGAATAATACACGTCGCACACCTAGAGCTGCTAGCAAGGGAGCTCCACAACAAAAGATAGGGATCATGAGCCATCAGTAAGTCCCTCTGGCTTGATATGCACAAGGCAGCATGTAATGTACCTCAAAATCCCCTACTATATCTTCGTAATTTTCCTCCGCAGAAGTCGAACTGGCAATTGACCCCTGCCAAGTCGTTTTGTTAGATAATTCGGGGGGTAGACTGCATGTACTAAGAATCCCGACGTAGTGGAGTATGCACCGGCGCACGTCTAGCGGTTGTACCAGATGGGCATCGGCCGGCCGTTCAGAATCGGGCATTTTTATTCCTCGAGGACGAATGGCGGATTGTTCGGCCAGGCCCCCGGATACCTTGATGGTTGACACAGTAGCATCACCACAAAGCACGCCGTCTATCCCCGAATCCTGCCTGTTACGACGTCACTGGTCAACGGACAGCTTTGTTTTCCAACCCTGAAAGCCTCCATGAATGAATGAACGGATGAATGAATGAATGACTTGCCTTTTTCAAGGTACGTACATACTTGCCCACCTACTACACATGTGCATAGAATATTGCCGAAGCCGCCGAGGTCAGTCGTGGACCTGTTACGCGATGGAAAATCCGTGTCTTTAGGCCATGATCAAGTGGGCCTGGCTTCCCGCGCTGAGCTCGGAGATTGGACGGCGAGCGGATGGGCGCAAGCGCTACAACTCCCCTTTGCACGAGCGGCAACGACTTGTTGGCGCTTGTCGAGGTTCGTGGCCGATGGCGGCATCAAGCAAATGTGCTTGGAGCGCGGCGGCTGGCGTAATCGTGCTTGGCAAGGGGCCGCGCAAAATGCGTATGCTGGGTGCGAATCTTGATTGCTCGGGCCTAGCCCGGCCAGGCTAGACGCCGCGCACCAGGCTGACTCTTGCGTAGAATTGATGATGGGAGCGGGGTTGATGATGGATCAAGTCATGCCGGCCATGATACTTGTGCAGTTGGTGTGAAGCAGCAACGCGGCAACGCAGCAACGCAGGCAGGTGGTGCCTGGTGGTGCCTGCCCTGCTCCTGCTGCCACAGTGGGTCGCAAGTAATTCCGAACCTTTTCTTCCTTGAACCCACAGTAGCTCCTGCTCAATGTCTGGTTTATGCTCGACGGGCAAGTCGGCCTGGGACAAGGAACCTCTAAACCTCCCACGACCTAGCAGCTACCTAGAGGTATGTACATGCTTACCTACCCCCCCTGCGTACTTCCTCCGGATGGGGGCGCATCTGCCGACGTCTGCCATTGCTGCTTACTTACGTAGGTACCTAGGTACCTAGTAAGTAATGGTTGGTCATCATCTTCTCTTCGGGTTTTCACCACTTGGAACGACCTTTGGCCTTTCATTGCGGTCATCGTCTCTCCCAGCCCGGCTACGCATGCACGCTTGCATCGTTGCTCTTCGGAAACGCGCCATGCCACATGCGTAGGACGCTCGGAACAAAGATGGTAACGGCAAGAGAAGTCGCCGAGGCCACATCAGACTGGTTATTTATACCAAGTAGCTGGCCAGTCTACATTCCAATCTTTTGGCTGGCTTGCGTCCGGTCTTGCAATCCAGTAGTCGTGGGCGACAAAGACCGGGATGCTCATTCCGCTTTTGCTGTCCAATCGCTCCTTTCGCATGGCATCTGGACTTTGCACGAAAGAACACCAAATAAACTCTCATCATCAGTTCGGTAACAGTCTGTAGATACCGTACATGTACATTGATTGTATGTGCACATGGTGTGCCGACCTTGCCCGGAGACAGACAAACAAAACCCGCCGATCTAGTCCATTTCGCAGCGTCCAGAATGGCGGGGACTTCAAATGCCCCTGCTTCCAAGCGGGGTGCTTCAGACTTTAAAGACAAGGGCATCAGAACATGGCAACACCACATCCCAAGCATACTTCATATATGTGTAAGTACCTACATATGTACGCAATGTGCATATACGGAGCACGTACCTAATGGATGAGTTACAAGACCAAAGAAGCTAAATGACGTTGCGTGGGCAACATGTATGTAGACATACATACATAAGTAATGCAAGGGCACAGAGCTGTGATTCTGTCGCACATGAAGCCAGACACGAAAGTGGGAATGTGGCACATTGTCCCGAGACTGGATGTGACTACCAAGTAGGTACCTACCTAGGCCAGCTCAAGACACGAGGAGTATAGTAGCAAGTACATACCTATGTATATCTGTGCATGCATGCATACATGTATACATACTTCATATGTACCTTGAGTACTCATACTTCATATGGACCTTGAGTACTTACATAAAAGTCGGTACCTACTAAGTACTTACTAAGGTACGTTCAAGTTTTCAACACAACCGGAGTCAGTACCTCATTTTGGTTTGCTTGTTGATGTGGCATATGACATGGCCCGGATATTCAGGATCCATGGCCGGCTGTTTCGAACCCAATCCTGCCGGGGCGCCTTTCGCTCTCTCGCTCTCTCGCTCTCTCGCTCTCTCTTTTTTTTCTCCAACTGGGCTCGAGTTGTTGCTCCATCCGGCAAGCGCGACCTCAAGACAATGTGACAGTCAGGTGAGCTTGACGTCAGGCAATCATACTTTGAGATTAGGTCGGTTAGGAGCAGATGATGAGTGACCCCGGCGGTGCACAAGGCTGCAGCCATGTCGTGTGGTGAAAGGGTTCTCCGTCCCATCCGTCCCATGGCTCTCATGGCTTTCCCCCTGTCAAAGCCCTTGCTGAAAGTCGGGCCTCGATTGATACTGATGACGTGCAGATGTAGATAGATATAAAGTCGGGTACCGCCCCCCTCCAGGTTGACATTTGCCAGACGCAACGCCCGGTGGCCGTGCTGTCTGGGTGTCGATTGTGCGATGTCACTGCGACCAGGCTGCCATGCCGAATGGGAAGAACAAGGGGGGAAGGAGGGGGGGGGGGGGGGATATCGCTGCTGGCGGTTATTTCTCGCGGGTCCTTTCATGTGCCCCACCGGCACGTGTTATTGGCCCTGAATACTAAGTACCTATGTACTTAGCTTCCTCTGGGAAGCCAGAAGCCACGGCAAGTGTCCATCGGCACCGTGTATCCATAGCTGCCCCCTCTTGTTTGATTTTATTTTATTTCATTTCATTTCTTCATCTTCTGCCTCTTTGCTTCTGCAATGCAAGGAACAGCAACAACTCGGCCAGCACACGCGGCGCATACCTAGGTACCTACCTACCTACTTAGGTACTTGGGTAAAGTAGCCAAGCAGAGCCTGTCTGTCTGCTTATCCAATAGTCAGGTACCACTTGCCGGTGCCCATCCAGCCACCCCTGCAAGTGTCATCATGCTTCTGTCATGTCAGGAACCCCACGCAGCGAACAAGCGTCCTTGTCCCTCTCAGGCTGGGAGCACAAGGGATTCTGACTGGATAGAACATGGCATGCACGCCCGGTGCAAGGTTGCAGGCGCACGGCTACCCAAGGCGTCCAATTCGCGGCTGTACATATAATTCCAGCAGAGGCTGTCGGCCGCACGAAGCCAGACACGTTCCGTGTTGGCCCGTACATGGCCTGGAGCTCATACTATTTCCACCACGTCTCTACGCGACTTGGCAGGAATGTTGACATGCGTCGCGTTATCGCTGCGTGATGATGCGATTGTGCCACACAGGCCGTGCGTTTTCTTTTTCTTTTTCTTTCCTTCTGCGTTGGCTTGTTGTGCCCTCATTACGTATGTAGAGCAGCGCTCGGGGGAGGAATACCTACTAGTGATGGACGGATTGAACACTTGCTTGGGCGTGTCTAGGTAGGTACCTACTTCCTATGAGCATATTTGAGTACCTGCCTAGGTACTTCTGAGTACTAAATGTAAGTCAGTAAGTAGGCTAGTAAGTAGGCTAGTAAGTAGGTACCTAGGTAGGTAGGTAAGTAGCTAGATACTTTATGTATTACGAAGTAAGTACTTTTGTACTTGGGCACGCACCGCGGCTCGTTCTGGGTTCTGACGCTAACATCCTTGGCGCCAAACCACGAAAGCATCAAGCAAGATGAAAGGGGAAGCCTTCTTGGACCGCAAGTCGCCGACTCGATTAGGTACCTACTTGGGCGGGCACCTCTTTCGCAGCCCCGCCATCCTATGGGATGGGGATTACATCGTGGTGCTTTGATCGGCGGTTTCACCCAACAGAAGAGTGTACATAGAGGCAGCTGGACACACATTTGTGTTTCCACGGCGAAGCAATTAAAAAAAAAAAGTGCAAATCTTCAACTGTGTACATAGTACATAGGCCTTCTAGAACTTGGCAATGCCGGCCGGGCTCCACTGGTTATCCAAATGGCATGCTCTTCACTGTTCAGCAAACAAACGCCCTCCCCGTTCGTTCCCTTTCCTCTTTCCCCAGTTGAAGGTGTCGAGAACGAACAAGCTCGTCAGTCGTACTGCTTCTTCTCCCAGTCGCCATGCCACCCTGCCGCCGCCCTGCCGCCGCCCTGCCACTTCCTGCCAAACGATGCTGCCCCTGCCTCTCTGCGCATCCCGATAAAGACAAGCTCAAAACCTGCGTCCATCATCCCTTGTCCAAGGGCTTTTTTTTTTTCTTTTTTTTTTTTTGGGAGGGTGTCTGGCCTGTGCCTCCTGCATGCAGAGTGTGATTGATTACTCGACACGTCTTCTCCCTCCGTCTAGCCTCCGTCCCGTCCCCACCGGAATCCCGATCTGGGGCAAGCAAGCAACTCATGGCCCTTGCGTTGCGGACAGACGGACCCCGACAAAATCTCACGATACCCGATATGTTATGCATTGAGCGCATTGCGAGGGAGACACATTCACCGTCAGTCATCACCTTGATCCGCGTTGCATTGCAGGCAGCGGGAGCTTGGAGCGACTCGAGATGCATCCACCAATAAGACGAGTGCTCAAAAAAAAGAAAACAAAACGAAAAGAAAAAAACCCGATGCTGTGCCGTGAGCATGTCACGTGCAAGCTCGAGGCATAGCCGAGTACGAACCCATTGTCCAAGGAATCCATACATGGTTTGCACACGTCCGATGATTGGTCGACATGCAAAGGATTGGACGACGCGTCGCCTCGCTCTTCTTCTTTTTTGACTATATCAAGAAGAAAGAGGACAAGGAGGGAAACGCTAAAATAACTCTAAGCAACCTCGGCAAATCCGCCGCGTCCCGGTCATTGTGTTTCGAGTTCAACATGGCAACCCAGGTTGACAATCAAGGGCAGCGGATTAAAGGAGGATAAAAGAGAAAAAGAGAGAGAGAGAGAGAGAGTGAGAGTGAGAGAGAGAGAGAGAGAGATTGACGTCGACTGCTTCGACAAGCCACCCACCCGCTCCTGACCCATGCCGCTGGGTCCAATCTGTTGCCCGGGGAGCATAGGTGGAGTGAGCCCCACGCTCACATGGGATCACATGCGCAGTCGGACTATAGTAGGACCGCTTACGTAGTAGGGTTTATTCCCTTATTTTCTATATATAAAACGCATAGCTATTTCCCTTTATACCTATTTTTCTTAGCTAGCTTAAATTATTATTTATTTTACTTAAATATAAGCTCTATAAGGCGTTTATTTATATAAAAGTTATAAACCTAAAAGGAAGTTATTAAATAAAACTCTCTATAACTTCTATTATATAATATTATAAATACTTATATTATTAAATATATATATTTAAAGCTTTTATTATTATTAAATTTATATATTTAATACTTACTCTCTCTTTTTAACTAACCTTTATAACCTTTATTAAAGTCTCCTTTATTATTATAAGCTTTAATACTATTAAAACCTTTAAAGTTACTATTATACTTAGCTTTAAAGTATAATAAAATAAATAGTTTTAAATACTTAAGTATGTAATAAATAGCTAAATAATTTAAAAAATAATTAATTTTAAGCTCTTTAATAAAAACTTAAATATTTTAATTAAGCTAAAGTATTTTATATTTAAAGAATATATTTAGTAAATTAAAGAGAAATCTACACTTAACTAACCTTACTTAATTTAAAATACCTATATTTTATTAAATAAAAAGGTTAATAATTATAAAGGTAACTATAAAAAGAAGTATAAATATAAATAAGTTATTTAGTTTTAAATTTTTATATTTATTAATGTATTTATTTATTTAAATACTATTAATATACTAAAAAAGAAAACTAGTTTTATAATAATCTCTCTTTATAAGTTTATTAAATACCTTAAAGACTATTTATTACTTAAAGATATAATCTTTTAAAAATAAGTCTTTATATATTATATAGCTATACTTTAAAAAGCTTAATATATTAATATTAAAGTAGAAAACTAAATAATAAACTAAAATAAAGTTTATTTTAAAGCTTAGCTTTATAATATTTAAAAGATAAAAGAAGTAATTATTATTTATAATTTTATTAAAGTAGTTAAAAAACACTATATAGTTAGTTAATTATAAATAAAGCTTATTAAGTTTACTAAGTATTATAATAGTTATTTTAAAGATATTATATTATATAAAATAGCTAATAAATTCTTAAGGTATTATAAGTTTAATAAAGACTAAAGCTCTTTTAAAAAGGGTATATATACTACTTTTAAAAAGCGCTTTAATAACCTTAAAAGTAATAAAAAAAATAAGCTAAAGTATATTAAATATCCTTATAAAAGATTTAATAGTAAATATATATAATAGCTAAAGAAATATTACTTTCTATATTATATAATTATAGGTAAAAATATTAGCTTAAATAAGCTACTTAAAAAGAGAGAATATAAATAAATATATATATATTATAAAAGCTTTAATTAAAAGAAGCTATACTTTATTATTAAAAAGGAAGGTTAAGGTATAAATAAACCCTTTATATTATTTAAAGGAAATTATTCTAAAAGCGTCTCTATAGCAATTCTTAATTTAGTTAAGCTAATTAATATAGAGAATATATTTAAAGTAGTCTTTACTATATTTAAAAGAGAGAAATATATACTCTTTAAAAGCACACTTTTTAATAACTATAGTGTAATATATATAGTTAATAATATAAATCTTTTTAAATCTAAAACCTTTAAAGCTATTAATAATAACTATTTAAAGGTAGGTATAACCTTTTTTTAAATTATTAAAAGAGGTATTTATATATTTAAAAATGTTTTAAATAATAAAAATAAACCTTAAACTAAAGACTTTACACTTTATAATATTACTATAGTAAAGGGTTTTTATATAAATATTATATTAAAGAGTTACTTAATTAAAAAAGGTATTTAATATTATAGTATTAATAGCTTACTATACTTTAAAATATTTAAAAAAAAGTATAGTTTTTATAAAGTTAATTAAAAAGTTTAATATTATTTTCCTTAAATATAAGCCTCTTTTTAACTATTTAAAAAGACCTTTAAAAATAACTATAGACCTTTTAATTATAGTATATTCTATAATTTAATTAAATAATATATATAAGCTAAGCTTAAAGCACTAAAGATTTAATAAAAACCTAAGTTTACTATATATTAATAAAGAAGAACTTTAATATTTATAATTTAATTACTTTAGTATAAATACACTTAATAAGCTTATAATAAATATAAAGAAAGTATATATATAGGGAATAGTATAAAAGGACTATAAAACCTATACTTTTATATATATAAAGAAAGTTATTTTAAAAAGACTATTAAAAAGGTAATTATTAAAACCTTTTTAATAAGTTTATTAAAACCTTTAAAATTATTTAAAAAGCTTTAATAATATAAAGTAGCTACTTATATTTAAATATAAGTATAGTAAAATAATATAAATATATATACTTTTAAATAAATCCTTTATAACTATATTTAATATATTAATTTACTTTAAATAATAAGTATTATATTAATTTAAACTATTAATTATAAAATTATAATAAAATAATAAAAGGGCTATTATTTTAAAGTAAAGTAATATAATATTTAAAGTATAGGCACACTTTAAAGGTATAGAATTAGAATATATATTACTATATATATATAAACTAAATAGTAATACTAAAAAAGTAAATTAAATAATTATAGTAAAGTTAATTATAATATTTATAAGTATATAGCTTTTATTAAACCTATAGTTAAAAAGTATATAGGCTACTGCCTACTTATATAATATTAATTTAATTTAATAATTATAGTAGAAATTACTTATTAAAGTCTTTAAAACCTAGTTTTATAATAATACTTATCTTTTAATTAAAAAGTATATAGTTAATTTAAAGCTAAATTAAAGCAGTTTATATATTTATAGCTACTATATATATTTAATATCTTAAAATTATAAAGTAAATTATAATAAATAGTATTATAAAATAAATCCTAAGGGCTATATTAAATATTTAATAGGCTATATAGCTTTAAATATTTATTAAATATAAATTCTAGCCTTAAAAAAAGTAATAATTATAAAGAATATAACCTTTAATAAAAAAATATTCTATAATATAAATAAAGAAAGTATAAAGGTATTATTAATTTTAAACCTTAAAGTGCTTTTTAATAAGCTATAGCTAAATATTAAACTTAATAAAGAGGTTAACTTTATAAAATTAATACTATAGAAATTACTATAAATAGAAAATTCTTTATTAATAAATTTAAACTTAAAGGTAAATATACCTTTAAGCCTTTAAATAAAAGAATCTAAGTATTTATTAATTAATAAGCTAAATAGTAATTCTTTTTAGCTATTAATATAAAGCTTTAGACTTTAAACTCCTTAAGTATTTTTAAACTCTATAAATAAGTAGCTTTTATAGTAAAAAAAAGCTTATATAAGCTTATATAATATAAATAAAGAGCTTAATTAAAAAACCCTAAAATAATAGGCCTTAAGTAATAAAAACGTTTCTACTACTAATAAAGCTAACACTAGTAAAATAATAATAGGTAATAAAAATATACTTACTAATAAAGGTAAAATAATAAAGTAGATATATAATAGTAGTAAAGCTTAAAAAAAACCTTTTAAATAGCTTATATATTAATAACTAGCTTCTTTAGTCTTTAATAAATTAGCTATTTAAATAAATAACTTACCTAAAGTAAAATAATAAAAAGAGAGTATATAAGGTATATAAGCTTTATATTAAAGCTTTTAAATTAAGAAGTAGTAAAAGAAAGGGTATATTTAAAATTAAAAAGCTCTATATAAACACTACTTTAACCACTACTTAAATAATTATCTTTAAGATCTAAGGTCTTTAATATAGCTTAATTAGCTAAATTTTAAAGACTAAAATATATAAAGTATTAAAACTATATTTATTATAATTAATACTTAATATAATAACTTAAGTAAAGCTTACTTTAAAGAAAATATAAAAAACTATAATATTTATTAATTAAAGCTTATTAAGCCTTTTAAAATATATTAAGAGGCTATAAGTTACCTACTATATAATAAATAAATTAAAGCAATAAATAAAAAAATTATAAAGTTTAAAAAAAGAGGTATATAAAAGTAAATAAAGTAATTAAAAGTAAGGTTTAAGCTATTACCTTTAAAGTGGGTTTTTATATATAAATTTAAAAAAAAAGAGGTGCTTAAAAGATATAAAGCCTAAATTTATATATAAAGAGACTTATAAGAAAAGGTAATAATTAAATAAACCTATACTATAACGCTTATAATATATATATTTTATATATTAATAGCTTTAGTTATAAAATTTAACTTAAAGATATAGTAATATAATATATAAAATACATTTTTATATATAAAGTATAGAGTAAATATAATATTAGTAATATATAAGCTACTTAATAGATTTAAAGTTTTAAATAAATATATTAAGTTATTAAAAGCACTTTATAGGCTAAAAGACTTATTATAGCTTTAATTTAAAAAACTAAGTAGTAGACTTAAAGGATTAAAGCTTATATTTAGCTTAAAAAAGCCTTACTTATTTTATTTAAATATATAAAATATTTTCCTTATATTTTTTATAAATAATATTATTATAATATTCTATAAAAATTAAGCAATAAAAGTATTAAAAGTAGTAAAAGGTTTAAAAAGCATTTATAAGTTAATAAAGAACTATAATATACACTTCTTTTTAAGTATTTAAGTAATTTATAATTAACTAAATTAATAAATATTTCTAAGCTATAAAATATATATTAGTAAAATTAGTAAAAAATTTAATTAAATAAGGAAAGTAACTTTTTTTACTATATTAATTTTAATAATTAAGTATTAAAAGTATAAAGACTAAGCTAAGAAATAAAAGATAAAAAGCTTTTAAAAGAAAATTAGCTTAATTCTATATATAGCAATAATAATTTACCTAAATATAGCATTTATAGCCTTAAAGCTATTATAATTCTTAATAAACCTAAGCTTAAAGCACTATAAAGCTATAGACTAAGTAATTAAATATTTAGTTTTTATAAAGTACCTTACTTTAAGCTTTAAAGGGGTAGGAGAAATATATATAATTTAAATTATAAGTAATGCTTCTTTTACTAATAATAAAACTATATAGTATTCTTTATAAAGATTTTTAATTATACTCTTTAATAGTTTAATATTATAAAAAGTAATAAAGTAGAGAACTATAATAATATTTATAACTAAAGTAAAGCTACTCTCTTTATAATAAGCTATATATAAAACTATTAGTCTTTAGCGCTTATTTTATAATATTTAATTTAATATATATAAAAATTAAATAATTTATTATAATAATTAGCAGACTATTTATTTTATACTTTATAAAAGTAAGTGAATTAACACTTATTTACACTATATTAATATATATAATATATAGCTTAAATAGGAATTTAAATATAGTACCTTTAAAGTTAAATATCTACTAATAATAAATATACCTATTAATAAATTTATAAAAGCACTTAATTATTAGCAATTTAAACACTTTTATAAAATACTTAAATTAATTAATTTACGCTTTTATTAATTAAATTTAAAGTATTTAAAAAATAAATTATATATATTATAGAGTATAGAATTAAAAAAGGGAGGGTATTAAGTATATTATTTTAAAAATTTATATAAAAGCCCTCTCTTTAATTATTAAAAGTATAGTTAAAGTAAATATAAATAAAGGAATAAGTAAAATAAAATACTTTAATACCTTTTATATAAAAAGGTTTAATTAAAGTTATTTTTTATAACCTTTTTAACTTAAGCTATTACTATAGTAATTTAAGCTTTACTTTTAACTATTAAAGAGCCTTTAGTAATACCTTTAGCCCCTCTTTAAACTATATAAATAAAGTTTAGCTCCTTTAATAATTTAAAATATAGTTATAGTGCCTTTTAATACTATTTATATATTTAAAGAGTAGAAAGTATTAATAAAAGAAATAAATTAAAGAAATAAAGAAAGCTATACTTACTTTCTCTTTATTTTAATTTAAAGCTTTTATTAACTTTATAGTAAAAGAGACTAATAAAGTATATAAGTCTTTATAATAGTAATTACTAAACTTATAAAAAAAGTATCTTTAAGTTTAATTAATAATATTAAAGTAAAGCTTATAATTACCTTTTTTAATAACTATAGTATATATATATTTATTATAGAAAATACTTTAATACTTAAAATGCTTTATAAGTATTATTAGCTAAAAAAGGAGGTTAATATATAAAAGGAGGTATAAGTATTAAATTTATTTATAGCTTACTTTTATTTTAATAGCTTAATAGAAGTTTTACTTCCTTTAGCTTTAAAAGCTAAAAGTACTTTTTTTTTTATACTTTTTATTAAAGGCTTTAAGTATAAAGTGGTTTTTAAAGGGTTAAAGCCTTTAAAAAATAATAACTATAGTATTATTAAGTGCTTTTCTTTACTTTATATAGAGCGCTAGTTATAAAAAGGTATAAAGGAACTAAAAGGGAAATATATACTATATATCCCTTTAAAAAATAAGTTAATAGATATACTACTAGCTAAAATAATAGAGGTTTTTTAAATTAAAAATATTTACTATATATCTATTAACTTAATTAATTATAAGTATAAATTAACTATATTATAAAAAAAAAACAGTTAAAATCTATAATTTAGCTATAAAAAGCAGTGCTTAAAGAGAAGAAAAAAAAAGGAATTTAAAAGTAATATAAAGGTCTATAAAAATCTTATAAAGTATATTACTTTATAGGTTTTAACCTTACTTTAACTTTACTTTTACTTTTATATTTATTAAACTCTAGTCTTTAGTAATAAAAGCTTTATTTATATATATTTATAGCTTTTATTAAAGGGTGTATTACTTAAGGAGTATAGGTAGAGTAAGCCTTATACTTATATAGAATTATATATATAGTTAAACTATAGTAGAACTACTTATATAGTAGGGTTTATTCCTTTATTTTCTATATATAAAACGTATAGCCATTTCCCTTTATACCTATTTTTCTTAGCTAGCTTAAATTATCATCTGTTTTGCCTAAATACGAGCTCCACAAGGCGTTCATCCGCGCGAGACAATCTAACGGCCTGGCAAAAGTGGGACCCGACCCGATGGCTCTCAGCCTGACGACGTAATCGTCGTTGCAAGTCTCGCGTCATGTGCGTGCATCCGTCTTCGTCGAGGCCTTGGGATATGCCTCGTTTAGCCATTGCTCGCCAGCAGTCCTCTTGAAAGCGCCTTTTCTCCCATACTCGGACAACATGGTACGGAACGCCTGCCTCCTGCGTCTCTGGCCACACAGGCTCAAGGCTCAAGGAGTCATGAGCCAGAGTCCGTTCGTGCTAACCTCCATTCCAATCTTCGTCATCCCTTCCAGGCCTCCGAATCGAGGTTGTATACCTTCTCCGGAGAGACAAAGGAGCAGCTCCGCAAGTTCCGCCTGACCACATCCAGAGCCAAGGACCCTCAGGCCGTTATCTGTGCGCTTCCATTCCGTCTCTCTCTCTATGTGCTCCGCGTCGCTCCGTTCGCTAACCACATCGCTGTACCAACCATAATTAGACATGATCGATAAGAACACGCACGAGATTCGGCAGGCCCTCGACGATTACGACGAAGCGCGTGTATACAAATCTCTGGCAGACGTGGCCGAGGACTTGCCGGATCATACTCCGCGATTCGTCCTGCTAAGCTATCCTCTGACCACTGTGCGTGTTTTTTTTTCTCTTGTTTCATCGTCTTGCTCTTTGCCGAACGCTCCGTACAACAGCTTCTTCTTGAAACTTCCCGATGCCCAGCAAGAAATTTATATATATATATGTGTGTGTGTGTGTGTGTGTGTGTGTGTGTGATCAACACTAACCTGCCCACTCGGCGTAATTTTTCGTGCAAACAAAAAAAGTCGGACGGTCGCCTGTCAGTACCATATGTGCTGCTGTATTACCTGCCCATCACTTGCAATGCCGAGGTGAGGATGCTGTATGCGGGCGCAAAGGAGCTGATGCGGAGTACGAGTGAGGCTGGCAGCGTCATTGACGTGGAATCGGTCGAGGACTTGGACGACATTCCTGATAAGTTGGCTAAACGATGAGTGGGAGAGAGACATCCAGGAGGGGGAGCCGGAGCGTGTATCATGGAAATCTACCCCTTCAACCGAATAATAGTGGTCGTCGTAGTATTTACATGTTTCCATGGGCATATATATACACATACATATGTACATTTTTTTCCTCCTCTGTTTCTATCATCATCATTTATTCTTCAGACAGCACGCTCGCGGCGTCCAAGCCAAGCTGTCCCGCCACATTCTTTACCACCTCCTTCAGCGCCAGACAGGCCGGGCTGTCGGGGAAGGAATCAAAGTAGCTCTCTCCGTAGTCACAGGCCATGCGTATCCTCGGATCCAGAGGCACCGCGCCTAGGAACGGAATGCCCATCTCCTCGGCCAAGCCCTTGCCACCACCGGTCGTGGCTCGAAAGATCTGACTCTCGCCCCGACAGCTCGGGCACACAAAGCCACTCATGTTCTCAACCAGACCAAGGATCCGGATGCCGGCCTTGCGGCAAAAGTCCAACTCCTTGCGCACGTCGAGCAGCGCCACCTCCTGCGGCGTCGTCACCACCACGGCGCCGTCGATGCCGCTCTCCCGCAGGAACGAGTTGACGCTGAGATGCTCGTCGCTCGTGCCCGGCGGCGTGTCCACCAGCAAAAAGTCCAGCTCCCCCCACTCCACGTCCTTGAGGAACTGCTTGATGAGCCCGTTCTTCTTGGGACCCCGCCAGATGACGGCGTCGTCCCGGTTCGGGAGCATGAACTGAATGCTCATGACGCCCAGGTTATCCATGACCCAGACGGGCGACCAACCCGAGCCGCTGACGTGGATCGTCTCGTCCTCCACGCCCATCATCTTGGGGATGCTCGGCCCGCAAATGTCCGTGTCCATGATGCCGACGCTGCTGGCCGGGTTCGTCGCCAGGGCGTGCGCCAGCAGAGACGTGAATGTGCTCTTTCCCACGCCGCCCTTGCCGCTGAGCACGAGCATCTTGTGCTTGACCTTGTCGAGCCGCGCCGATATGAGCGGTATGTCCGGGTCGGGGCCCTTGGGTGCGGACGCGCAGATGGCCTGGTTGGGGCAGCCGGCGCAGGAATCTGCCTGGCCGGCCTGTTGCGATTCCGGTCCGGGACAGTGCTCTGGTTCGGGGGCCACGAGTTGGGGTCTTTGTTTGATTGGGTTGGCCAGGACGTCGGATATTGGCTCCGGTTCTTGGAGTGAGGGAGCCATTTCTTTTCCTTTCCTTTCGTTTCCTTTCCGCTCCTTTTCTCTTCTTTTCCTTATTCGTCTCGTACGGTGCTGCTGCTGCTGCTGCTGAGACAGAAAAGAGCCGGATGATGCGTGATGATAAGGGTGCTTGCTAAGAAATGCGAGCGATGATGTAGGGTTGTCGATTTGATATCGGGCCTCGGCTTAATAATGCACCTGCTCACTTGAGATACCGCGCAGTCGCAACAGGGCGAGCAGACAGGTCACGGGACAAAAGAATAACCCTATTTTAACTTGAACCAAAACACTGTTGCTGTAGGAGAAAATGATACTGTCGTGTACTATCGCCACCCATTAGGTTGCATAATTGAAAAAGAAGAGGTAAAACAAAACGAGTCCAAGGTATGGGCGCACGGTCGTCTGATGTGTACAGGGTATGCACGCCAGCCCTCGCACAAACATGCATAAAACGTTTTTCATTGAACTGAAAATGGTTTAATGGTCGCTGCGCCTACAGGAATACTCGTGAGCGGAGAGAAAACAGCAGAAAAATAAAAGTCAAACCAAAACTCGTGGTGATGCGAAAACAAAAGTCATGGCAAAACAGATAGCTGTGGTCTAAAAAAAGGTTCCAGGGGGAGTCGAACCCTCGCTGGCGGAATCAGAATCCGCAGTCATAACCGTTAGACCATGGAACCGTTTGAAGGGGTTATCCACTTCCCATGGCTGAACTGTTCAAGCGTCGTCTTAGGTAAAACCATATAGGCTTGGATACATAAACGAGGGAATGATTTATACCAGCGCATTACCCCACCTAAATTTTTCTCTGAAACACCAGGTCAAATCGCAACTATCGCATGGGGGAGGGGCAGGTCTTGCCAAATCCCTGCACGATATCCTTTTCTGAGATTCGCTCCGAAAAAAATTGCACCCGGCACGCAAGCCATTTTTCCAAGCAATAAAAAAAAAATGGCAGATACCACTGTTCAGAGCCTGAGAGAGAGTCTCTGTTCCGAATCAACCCCTCTGCCTGTTCGATTTCGAGCCCTGTTTTCGCTGAAGCACGTTGCGACGACCGGAGAGCCTGCGACGGCTGTTGCTGCCATCGAGGCCATCGCCGCTGCGTTCGCTTCGCCTTCGGCGCTCCTGAAGCACGAGTTGGCGTACTGCCTGGGACAAACCAAGAATGAAGCTGCCGTCAAGCCCTTGAGAGATGTGCTCTCGAATCTGACGGAAGATCCCATGTGCCGTCATGAGGCTGCCGAGGCTCTTGGTGCGCTCGGCAACGTCGAGTCCTTGGACTTGTTACGGTACTTTCGCGACCGTGAGGGCGAGGAAGTCGTTGTTACAGAAACTTGTGAGATTGCTGTGGATCGAATAGAATGGGAGAATTCACAAGACCGTCAACAAGAGAAACTGCAACAGAGGTGCGTCTATTTTCCAACTCCTTCCTCGTTTGATTGTCTCTCTCTATCAATTACATGAGTAACACCATTCAGTGATTTCGCTTCCATCGACCCAGCGCCCCCGTTACCGGAATCTGAAACGACTGTTGAAGATTTAGGCAAGACTCTTATGGACACAAGCCAGCCTTTGTTTTTGCGATATCGTGCCATGTTCGCCTTGCGCGATCTTGCCTCACCACCCGACCGTCCTACTGCGGTCCCAGCAGTCCTCGTTCTGGCGAAGGGATTCGCTGATTCTTCTGCCCTGTTTCGCCACGAGATCGCCTTTGTTTTCGGCCAACTATCGCATCCCGCATCCATCCCTGCTCTTGTGGAGGCTTTAAGCAACGTCGAAGAGGCTAGTATGGTCCGCCACGAGGCTGCTGAAGCTCTTGGCAGTCTTGGCGAAGAAGAGGGCGTGGAAGAGGTCCTGAAGCGCTTTCTTCATGATAAGGAGAAGGTCGTCCGAGAAAGTGTCATCGTGGCCCTGGATATGGCGGAGTATGAACAAAGTGGTAACGCCGAATATGCATTGATACCGGAAGCTGCTAGTGCTTCTGTCTAAAAAAAGGAACCAACAACACACTTGACCAATATACATAGAATAAAACAAGTTTTGAGCTGACAGCGCGACAACAAACTCTTCAATTGTTCTCTTGCCATCTAGTAAAAGAAGCAACAGGTCAGTAAATCGAAAGAAGCACATCACGAAAAGGCAGTAGAGGATAAGGCTGGGGAGGCAACTCACGAATTGCCACACTCGCAATTGTAAATGAGTGTTGACCCTTCATCAGCACCGCGAAGCTGCACGTTGGTGTATTTGACTTCTTCTCGACCACAATTGGGGCATCGTTCCTGTGCGGTACTTCCGGTTTGAAGCTTGTGCTTTTCCACGCGCTGTACGGTTGACTGTAATTTCTGCCGGAGAGCCGAGGGGAAATCGGAGGGCTTTGATTTCGTCACAATGACTTTCGATCCAGTGTCTGTTGGCAAGAAGAACCGTCAGCGATCGAATGGAGGAAAAAAAAACCACAACAACGAAACGCGCGATTCTTTTCCTTGGGACGAACCTTTGTTCCAAGCTCCGCAGCATTCGCAGTTTAGCGAATTCTTTTCCGTGCCTTTGGTGGCAGGAAGCAGATTGCCGCAATCGGTGCAGAAGACGAGAGATCCAATCGCAGCCATGTTTGGCTTTGTTCGAGGAGTTTAAATTATCGGTCGAAAGTGGTTGGTTTCTGGTTGCCGAGGCGCGCGCAGATTCATCAGTACCGAAAATAAATCCATAGAAAGACACAAAACTTTGGAATCGCGCATTGTTCCCGCACGTCAATGGAGGACTGACCGAATCGACCAGCGAGCTTATCGGAAACCCATCTTGGCAGCGGATAAACCGATTAAGCAAGGGACGGAATAAGACGTCGAGGGAAAAAGTCCTGATTGGCTAGATGCGGCCTGACGCAGACCCACGTCATCAGCCGCTACGCAAGGTCAGAGGACGAGGCCATCTACTGCCCACTACCTACTAGGTACCTACATAACCTACGTACGCACTACCTAGGAGAGTACTACTTAGGTGGGTACCTGGGTACCTACCAGCAACTACTAGGTAGGTAGGTACCTACCTACCTGCTAGGTAGGAAGTAGCTAAAGTACAGTACTTGCCTCCTACCTGCATAGGTACCTACACCACCTACACCTGGTTTCGCCGTCGTCGAGTTGTCCCCATGTTGCCCGCCAGGCTCATGGAAAGCCTCGTCTCGCATCCTCAGTCGCTTTCATAAGCGCCGCATAGCGATCGCTTCGCCGCGCGTTCATTGCTTCGGCGACTGGTGCTGTCTTTGGTATTGTTTCTCTTTACCTCGTATCTGGCAAAGCTTCCCGTCGCCGGACTCCATTGCTGCTGTCGCAATTGTCTTGTCTATTGTCTACCACCATTGCGCCTTCCTCATGCGACGCAACCGGACGGCACCTGCCCTC
This sequence comes from Claviceps africana, assembly GCA_018360145.1. Taxonomy (NCBI): domain Eukaryota; kingdom Fungi; phylum Ascomycota; class Sordariomycetes; order Hypocreales; family Clavicipitaceae; genus Claviceps; species Claviceps africana. The sequence goes on from SRPY01000021.1 coordinate 23,233, forward strand.
GACCATGCCTTACTGCTTCCCCTATTGTAACAGCGTTCAACAATATGGCAGACATGGCTCACTACAACACAAACGGACCCAAGAATGGGGCTGAGCTGGGCCAAAGTTTCGGAGTTTCGGGCAACAAAGTCTCTCGACCATTCACTCTGCAGGAGTCATTGCCTTACTCGCCGCAAACCTCAATCGCACCCTTCTTACCTGGTGAGAGCTTCCTGATTTGTAGATACAATACTTATTTTTGCCACTCTTGAAGCTTCAACACGCGGGTGAGCTGACATTACTATACGCAGATATTATCCCTGACCCCAGTGTCGGCTCTGGATCTCCATCCCTGGGCATCAGCGATTTATACTCAACTCAAGACTTTGACAAGGTGAACCAGGAGGCGACAAGCTCGACAAATGGCCCCAAGAGTTTGAAACAGACGGTTGATCACGTATTGCATGATCTGAAACCGTCGAAGAGGACTCAATAGTTGGTGCAACTCCGTATCTACATCTTTATACATCAATCATCAACATTAACACCTTGCTAGCAAATTTCCGACTATGCCTCAAGGTGGACCGCCAAGTACGTCGGCGGGCCATAGAAAAGGAATTTCTGAGAACCTGTCACCGCTCGCGAAAGCCGTCTACGAGAGGGTTGGTAATTACTTCAAGGCGACCAAGCCAAATATATCCAGTCCCAAAGTCGTCAACGGCGAGTCCGAGCGATCACATATATCTGCGGCAAAGGGTCCTCTCCGAACAAAGTCCCCGTTATCACCCAGCAACGGAACACCGCATGCGAGAATAGAAGTGGCTATACCCTCGAAGCCTATCGATCCTTCGGCTTACAACGAAATAATAGTGCTCGACCAGCCCGACCAGCCCGACCAGCAGAATACTATTACTCCTTCGGACCAACTCGTTGTCGAGGCTCGGCAATACACCCGAGAGCAGTTAGCAACTCAAGCTTCCATCCTTGCTAAAAACCCCGATTTTCGAATCGAACTTCCCGTGGCTGCGATCAAGGCTGACGACTACGTGGAGTACTTGGTTGTTCCCGATGCTCCAGAAAATCTGTCAGCTAGGAGGAAAGAATATTCAGCGTTGGACGACAACCGAGGTGTCATTGGAACAAGTCTTGATCAACGTCAACGTGGCGAGGCGGCGGTTGATGCTTTAGAACACCTGATGCGTCACGTATTTTCTGTTGTGGGCAATGCCCTCGCTATGGAACCGGGGCTGGACCACATCATTACAATAACAAATGACCAGGAACCTGCGATGACGGCTGCGACGCAGCAGAAAATGCACACGGCACTTCAGAAAGTTATCAGCTTAAAGATTTTTGACTGTGTTCCCTTGGAAAGTCTTCTTCGGGTGATGAAGCTCAGTGAAGCCAGTTTGAAACAAGCAGATAGTCTTGATATCCGTGTGGACGAGAGCTGGGATGAACCGGCTGTCCAGGTCTGGATTCAGCAGCTGAATGAGGTAGAGACTGCCTTGAAATCGGCACGAACGTGTCTTAGAATACTATCAGGATGCCGCGAAGACAAGCAGCTCTATTCGGAAAGCGTCATCACCAAGTGCGTCAACATATTCAAGGCGGTCACCGAGGATATTGTGACGCCTTTGGTGGAGCTCCGAAATTCAGGCTCCTCTAGTAGCCTATTCAAAATCATACAGAAGCACAAGAAATCAATTGCCTCCATATTCGTTTCCTGTCAGAAACTATCGGCACTTATGGCCGAACTCATCACCAAAATTTCACTGTCCGAGTCCGTTATCAACACGCTCGAATTTACTGCTTCAAGGCTGATCTTTGTGGAAAACGCCTACTTTGAGAAGGACTCAGCTATTGGCATACAGAAGTTTGATGGGATCCGCTCCGTTGCCATGGATATGCTCTGTCAGATTTTTCTCATCAAGCCCGAACAACGGCAAGGCATCATTGACGACATTTTGACTTCGTTGGAGAAGCTACCGGTCGGGAAAATTAGCTCTCGACAATTCAAGCTGGCTGATGGTGGCAGTATACAACCCGTATCGGCCCTTATCATGCGCCTTGTTCAAGCTAGCTCCGGTCGAGTCGGGAGCGGGAATTCTTCCAGTACAAGCTCCATCGTCCGCTCTAAATCAGAAGAGGATGGAGAGGACCAGCATCAACAATTGCAGCGAGCGCAGGCTAAAGCCACCATCATGAGCGAGGAGCAGGGCGCACAACAACCAGCTGTGGCAATTCAAGAACTGGAAGCTGTCGCCGCTTCACTCAACGACACGGCTATGCGTAATGCTTCCTATGTTATTAACTTCATTGTGAAGCGCGCCATGGGCTCAACGAAATCAGGCGACACCCCTTATCGGAACCTGCTGGATCTGTTTGTGGATGACTTCACGACATGTCTTGACATACCCGACTGGCCGTCAGCCGAGCTATTGCTACGATTGCTGATGGTGATGATGGTGCAGTTGTTTGAAGCACCAAAGACCGCAGTCCCTGCAAAAAATATGGCTTTGGAGCTATTGGGTACCATGAGCGCCGCCATTTCTCGTCTTCGTTCTCATATCAAGAGAACTGCAAGCTCCTTCGAAAGCGGTGATGCTGGTGAATATGCGCAATACCTTTCCGATCTCGCCACTCATTGTCTGGAACAAAGATGTCATATGGAGCACATTATCGCCTGGTCAGGGCCATATCGAGGCGCCCTCGAGTTTCTTCAAGAGAAAAGCTCGGACGATCCTCATATTTCCAGCTCTGTGGCTTTCCTGGTACTAGATTGGGCCACAAGACTTCATACAACCTACGACAACACCCAGGAGGAGGATCCTCAGCGGTTGAAGGAGCTTGGTCGCACATCATATCGTTTGCGCATGATGATGGAGGACCGAACTTGGCTTTCGAGCACATACACGTTCAAAACCGTCCCGGCAAATGTGGCCAAATTCGCTTTCTCGATAATTTTGCTGCGATCTACCTTCTGTGAATCATTCAGCAAAATTCTCAACATCCTCTTGGGCTCTATGGCCAGTGATCAAGCTACAGTGCGCAGCAAGAGCTTGAAAAGTGTCAACCAAGTGCTTGAGACCGATCCATCTATCCTGGACGGCGACTCAAGTGTTATTCAGCTCATTCTGGATTGTTGCAGTGACTCATCTACCCAAGTCAGGGATTCCGCGCTTGGATTATTGGGAAGTTGCATAAGCATGCGACCTATATTGGAAACTTCGCTGACGGCGAGGATCATCGATCGGTTCCAGGATGCTGGTGTTGGTGTACGAAAGCGAGCAATGAAGCTGGCCCGCGACATATACCTGCGCAACCAGAGTAAAGGCTTACGAAGTGCCATAGCCAATGGTCTCTTGCGTCGAATTCAAGATCCGGACGAAAGTGTACGAGACCTAGCCCGGCAGATGATTGAAGAGGTTTGGTTTGCGCCATTTTATGCCAATGAGAACACTGCAAGCTTCGAAACGTCACTCGCGGACCATGTAGCATTGATTGTGCAGACAGTCAAGGGTGGTACTGTGACGGAGATTCTGGACAAAGTCTTTCAGGCGATCCTGAGGCCCCAAAACAAGACTCTCGAGGATCAGGGCCCGTTTGGTGTCTGTTCGCGGCTCGTGGGCATTATGTTTGGGTTGATTGATAATACAGAATCAGAGGACGCCAGCGTGCCCTCGGGCCGCGATGCCCTTCAAGTCCTCACAATTTTTGCGAAAGCTGACCCCAAGCTGTTCAGTCTGGAGCAGGTCCGACTGCTGAAATCTCAACTAGCCAGTTTCACCGGTCAAGAAGAACTGGCAGCGTTCAGAGCGGTGACCGTGATTTACAAGCGGGTGTTACCGCAGCTCCCGACCGTTCACAAAGAGTTTCTTGCTGAGGTCAGATTGCAACTTCTGAAAGGTATTGGCAAGATTTCGTCTCGCGGAGCATTGGATGACTTGATAGCTTGCGCACATACGGTGTGCGAACTGCTGAAAGATTTTGCGCCGTTGGGCAATCTTGTAGCGTCTAGCTTAATGGCCATCCAACGGCTCAGCAAGGGGCCGCTGGACGCCAAACGTCTCAATCTTCTTGCTGCATATTGCATTATTGTTGGCAGCGTTGGCAAGCATTGCGATTTGGACAAGCAAGTTCAGATCTTCAAGGAAAAGTTCCCCAACTGGAAAGGCGATTCGGTACCCAAGCTGGTTGTGGATTTGTTGTCTCCGTTCGCATCACCTCAACAGTCCTTGGAATCCCGGAAGGCGTCCATCGAGGCCATCGGGCTTGTGTGCCAGTCCTGGCCCCGCAACTATGTACTCGCCAAGGTTTATACTTCGTTTCAACAAGTCTTCCAGGATAAAATCCCGATTCTGGAGACCATGATTCTACGATCCTTCAAAGAATTCTTGGTGACGGAAGAGAAGCGATCCGAAGCGGCCGCCGAGGATGGGTCTGTGAAGGAGAACAAGAAGGAGCTAACTGTCATGGGAGGCACAAATTTCGATGATGTTGCCAGTGCCACTACGCAGCGGTTTCTCAAAGACATTACTCGGATCGCGTTATCAAGTCAAGACGAGCATGCCTTCTTGGCCATGGAAGTTCTCGGCAGCATCAACCGCCAAGGCTTGACTCATCCCAAGGAAACAGGAGTGACGCTGATCACGCTTGAGACGTCTGCCAATCGAAAAATCGCGGAGCTGGCGTATTTGGAACATCGATCTCTCCACGAGAAGCACGAGACTGTGCTTGAGAGGGAGTACGTCAAGGCGGTACAGTCTGCTTACAGCTACCAACGGGATGTCGTCAAGGATTCACACGGTGCTACGGTGGACCCGTTCCAGTCAAAGCTTCATTTGCTGATGGAGGTTTTGAAGATTAGCAAGATGAAGAATCGGCAACGGTTTCTGGAAAAGCTTGTGGGGCAAGTAGATTTCGACCTGGCCAAGCTGAATGCGAAGGATGACATGCCACAGCATGTCGACTTTTCACGCTTCATTGCAGAAAATTTGGCATTCCTCGAATATCAAACAGTCGGGGAGCTGCAGACGACAGTCAACAAGATCGAGAAGATTGTAAGCAGCACGGGTGCCACGGTGGCTCAAGCGATTGAGTCGGAGGTGTTCAATGTTCGCATGGATATCGACCAGTTAGAAGCACCAGCATTAGCACCGGCATTAGCACCGGCACCGGCACCAGCAGCCGGAGCTGGACCAGAACAAGGGCCGGTTGGGTCAGTGGATGGACCGTCCGTCGAGCCCAACGCCGAAGGCCCTCTAGCTTCGACCGAAGCAGCTCCTGTTTTGTCCGTGGAACCGCAACGTTTCCGTCAACTGACTGCTGCATCAATCATTCTCCTCTCGCTCTGGGAGGTACGAACACATTTGCGTAGACTGTTCGGTATGGGAACTAGTCGTCATGATAATCGTGCCAAGGCTCTCGCCAAGGACCTGAATAAGATGCCCATGAAGGTGCAGGGCGTCCACGGCGAGAGGGTATGGGAGGAGATTGTGTCTCATATGAATGGACTGGCGAGTCAGGAAATCATGGCGCAAAAATGCAAGGCCTTTGTGGAGCTCATGAACGTGGATAAGGAGTTCAAAGTGGTGGACGAAGACGATGACATGGACATGGAAGGACCGAGCACACCGAGCGAAGGAGACGAGGACGACGAGAGCGGCGACAGAGGCCTTAAAAGGAAAGCGGCTGGGACTCCAGGAGGAAGGAAGAAGAGAACGCGGTCCAGCTCGCAGCAGCCACGGAGAAGAGGACGACCGAGAAAAAATGTGGATAGCGATGATGATGCAGATGGTGACTGGGCCTGAAGAAGGAGGATTGCAGACGGACACACACACGCACGTACGCACGTACGCGCGGCACAACACCAAACACCAACACTATCCGCAACCACAACAAGATAAAAACACTTTGTACACAAGACGATATACGGGAAGATGATGATGTTTATGACGGGAGAAAGTCGCTATATTCGCTAGATGAGCCCCCCTTGAAGACAGACCATGGGTGAAGAGGATGGGATGAGAGGGCGACAGCAAGGGGGTTCAAGGGGTGGCGTTTGGGCAGATAGGACGTCTTTTGCGTTTTGCTTTTATACCTTGCTTTTTATTTTTGATACCTGATGACGTTGGTTTCGGCAAGGACGAAAGCGACCGAGTAAATAGATTTCCGATACAGACTTGAAGGAAAGTGCAAAATGGAAGACGGGGACGAGTGGACAAAATTGGGGACCAGTGCATGCGTGTACAAGGTACAAGGCACATGGATACAATGGTTGTATGCAAGATGCAGGCCAACGAGATGTGCAGGGCCAGGCGCACATGATGAATGCATCTTGTACCTCGTTGCTCCGTCCGTGACGTTGTTGTGCGACATGCGTGTGCATTGTTGTGTTTTTGTGTTTTTTATTATCGTTCTTTTCCTTGTTCTGGAACGAGCTCGTTGAACGAAGTGGGGCAGTGAGGCTATGTGTGCTGTGTGCCGGGTGCTGTGTGACGGGTGACGAGGCACGCAGTAAATTTGTCCTTTTTTTTTTACCCTTTCCTTTCCTTTTTTTTTTTTTTTTTTTTTTTAGCTCCTTTTACATGTTGTTTCTATTCGCGTGGTCTGGTGTCATGCGCCTCAGATACGCGCACGCGTGGGTCCTTTGTTCACGTCGTGGCTGATAGGTCACGTGGCCTCCCTTTGTTTCTTCATCCCCCTTTCTTTTTTTCTGTTCTTTTTTTTTCCCTCTCATTTCCCTGTCGAGGCCGCTAACAAGTGGCTGTGCGACTGGCTGTGCGACTGGCTGTGTGACGGTGTGACGATCTGGAGTGACGGCGGATGCATTGGACGCGCCCCCACCGGGACCCAGTGGCTAAAGTGGCTAACGTGATTGGGAACAGTGCAGGCACGCGCCTTGGCACGCACGTACCGGGGTTGGCATGAAATGATGAACTATTGGTCGCATTAAGTACCTAGGTACTTAAGGCAAAGGAGTTGCTTGGTGCGGGCCAGAAAAGCCGCGAGATCCCCGGCAGCACGCTCCGATTTCCTGGGCTCTGTTTTCCTCTTGCATGCTGCGGCCGCCTGCACCTGCATCGCCACACATCATCACGGATCGACGAGAGAGAGACAGACATTGCCCGCCGCCTTTGCCAGCCCGTCTGCCCGTCTCTGTCTGCGACGCCCGTGGACGCTGCCACCATCATGACTTCGTGTGAGTGCCGTTCCTTCCCGTCCTGCCCGTCCTGCCCGTTGTGCCCATATCGCCTTCCCTTTCTGCTGCTTCAATGCCAGACACGGCAACTCCTTTTGCCTCCGCCCCTGCCTCAGCCTCTCTGCCTCTGCCTCTGCCTCTGCCTCTGCCTTTCCTCATCCCTCATCCCTCATCCCCTATCCCTCATCCCCTATCCCTCATCCCCTTTCTCCCCCTCCCCGTTGCCTTTTGCCTCCCATCCCCTTTCTTCTTTTCATCCGCACATCATCATGGGCCGCCCCCGCCGCGTCGTCGACGTCTTCACCATCTCCGTGGATGACTCGATAGGCCAAGGCGGCCGCTTCACCTTGCCGATCCAGCACAGCACAGCACACAGCACAGCCACCTTGATTGGTCTGGTGGTGCCGTCTGCGTCCGAGCCTGGCGCGGTCCGGTGGCGCAAAGCATGGCCGAGCCATCCATCCAGCCATCCGGCCATCCTTCACCCACATTTTTCTGCTTGGCATGGGATCATCGGCCCCGGCTCGTCGTAGCATTCTCCTTCACACCCCCCTCCCCCCCCCAGCTCTGTCGACCGCTCCATCGACTCGGAGCCATGGAACAGACAACTGCGTCGGCGTCGCTGCCAAACAGGCTGGGCTTTGCTTCGATTGTCGCTTGTTTCATAACTCGCCTGTACGGTGCTTGAGTGAACCCTCTCGAACCAATTCACCCCGTCTTCGTCCTTGGCCCAAGTGGCAGCGCTGGCGCGTCGGCACAGCTTGCCATTTTTTACATTCCATCATCTCCATCTTGTGCTTCTTTTTCCTTCATAAGCCGGGCGGGCCTTCTCTTTGCCTCTCACCCCGCTCTTGAGTCTTGATGCTGAATTGCCCTCTTCGTCTCCCCTCCTCGCACTGCCGCATGGCACATTCGGGGCGTGTATGAGCTAACCGTGCTTGCGGCCTTGTTCGTCATGGCAGTCAATCATTTCAAGAACAAGCGCGCGGCGCACAACATTCATCGAAACCAAGCTGATCATTGGAATCCTTTTCGTCACGTGTCCTGGGGCAACCGTGAAAGGCGTAGAGAAACATGGACGGGAAGCGAATTGGAGGCACAGCAACCCGACGTTGAGGATGGAAATGGCGAGAAACTTACCCACGCCGCCACGGCACCGACACCGGCAAGCACGGGTGCCATGCTCGGCAGCTCTCTCCGCAGCGGCACCGACAACACCGTCAACCACAATCTGGCAACGCAAGCCGACCAAGGCGCGACGCGACGCGATGCCGACCACGCGTATGACGTTTCGACTCTCACCTCATCCCCGGCCGATGCCGGCAGCGTAGGAGTGCTCAGAAGCCGGAAGACGGAAGACGACGCGACCAAGACGGATGGCCCGGCCCGAAGCCTGGAAGCCGAAGACGTGTCTGCGTCTGCGTCTGCTGACGACAACAACAATGGCAAGACAAAGGAGAAAAAGGAGGGCTTCATCCGCCACGTGCATCCCAAGGAGCCCTTCACCGTCGCGAACCAGTTGCAACGCACCTTTTTGAACTCGTGGATCAACATACTCATCATCGCTGCGCCTGTCGGTATCGCCTTAAAGTACACCCACGTCAACGGCATCGCGGTTTTCATCGTCAACTTCATCGCCATCATCCCCCTGGCAGCCATGCTCAGCTACGCGACTGAAGAAGTGGCCCTGCGCACCGGAGAAACTCTGGGCGGGCTCATCAATGCTACGTTTGGAAACGCGGTCGAACTCATCGTTGCCGTCATTGCCCTGGCTGATGGAAAGGTAGCCATTGTTCAGACGTCCCTCATTGGCTCCATTCTCTCCAACCTGCTGCTCGTCATGGGCTTCTGCTTTTTCTGTGGCGGACTGCGGAGGCAAGAACAGCACTTCAACCACACCGTCGCCCAGACGGCTGCCTCGCTGCTCGCCCTCGCTGCCGCATCCGTCATCGTCCCGTCCGTCTTTGAGGTGGCAGCCCCCAACGTGAGCCAGAGCGATATTGCTAAGATGTCCCGAGGCACGTCCGTCATCCTCCTCATTGTCTACGGCGCGTACCTCTTCTTCCAACTCAAGACGCACCAAAAGGTCTTCAACGAAGAAAGCCAAAAGGTTGCGGCGAAGCCCTGGTCGCACGGAGCCATCGGCAACGGCGCGGTGAAACAGGGCCTGGCGATGCCGAGCGCGCTCATGGGCTATGCAATGACGGACCAGAACGAAAACCAACGTCTTTCCAGGATGCTCATGAATCAACGCCTCCTCGAGGCCGAGGACGACGAAGAGGGCGAGGATCCCCAGCTGCATTTCTTCGTGGCCTTGGCGGCCCTGACCGTGTCCACCGTCATCATTGCCTTTTGTGCCGAGTGCATGGTTGACAGCATCGACGAGGTGACCAAGAACGGTGGCCTCAAGGAAGAGTTTGTGGGACTGATTCTGCTACCCATTGTCGGAAACGCCGCCGAGCACGCCACCGCCGTGACTGTGGCTATCAAGGACAAGATGGATCTGGCCATTGGAGTCGCCGTTGGCTCCAGCATGCAGGTCGCGCTTTTCCTGATTCCTCTCCTGGTCATCATCGGATGGATCATGGGCAACCAGAACATGGACCTGAGCTTCGACATGTTCCAAGTCGCAGTCATGTTTGTGGCCGTCTTGCTGACCAACTACCTGATTGGCGATGGCAAGAGTCACTGGCTGGAGGGCTTCCTCCTGATATGTCTCTATTCCATCATAGCCGTTTGCTCTTTCTGTAAGAAATCATTCCCCGTACCTCACCTCACCTCGCCTCACCTCACCTCACCCAAAGACGCTGACAGATTGTGTGCACTAGGGTATCCCGACAGTCAACTGGACAAAGCCAACGGTGGAGCTTCTTCCTGAGTACTCGAGTTTGTTTGTCATGTTGTTTTGACTGTGCTTCTTACTATATATCGCATATAGTACGGAGCGCATAGCGCATAGCACATAGCATATAGCATACATTGATATGCATCTGGCGTTTTAACTCTCGTTGATGATAAGCAAGAGCAAAAAGAGTAAAAAAGAGGGAGGCGCAAAATCACCATCGACACGCAGCTCATTCGCATGTAATTTTTAGCCCGTCTTCTTTCCCGCTTGTTTTCTCAACTTTTTTCTTCTTTTTACAAACCACTATGTTTCCTGGCTCGACATGTGCCGACTAAAGAATATATACATATATATTGTAGACTATTACTGTTGGTATTCTTCGCCGTTGCTGCTCATTCTTGGATCCTGTTTGCTTTTATTCTTTTTTAATACCACACATGTACGGCATATCTCTTTCTGCTAGACCCCTTGATGAGATGTTGTCTGATGTCCTATTACGATGATGATGATATATCAGTTAAATTGGGTCGGTGGTCAATGACTGACGCATGTATGTACAGCGTATACAGGCTTTGGGGTAAATGCGCATCTGCTGGATGAGGTGAGGACCCTGCGATTCGTCATTTTCGAGTCTTGGTGCGAATCAGGAGGGGGTACAAAGGGATCTGCTTGAGGTCGGAGCGGCCGGACTCCCCCCCCCCCCCCATGTTCCTTTGTCGCTTATGATGGGACGAGACCGGCCGACAGAATGGCGTTCTTTTGCTCCATCCTGGCTGCCGGTGCGGAGGGGCATTGGCAGGTCGGTCGACCTGTCCAAGGAGCACGTGGGGGCGGAGCGATGGATGAGGGAGGAGGAGGAGGAGGAGGATGAGGCTGGGCTAGAGGAAGAGCCTCTACATTCTGCCGGGACGGGCCCGTGATCTGGTTGTCGGGACGTCCTGTCTGCCGGGCTCTTGTTCTCTTCGCGATTCGTCGGCCCCGCTAATCCGGGTCGCGATACTGGGGCGACGAATTAAGCCGGATAGCGATCCAGCAGGATTTTGGCGCGAAATTAATGCAACCACTGCCAGGCCGGTTGTATGTATGCACATACATGCATGTATGTGCTGTACATATGTATATACGGATGGATATAAATAAGGCGCCGCCTCCGGGCACGTCTTGACGCGTATCCTGGGTCAAATCATCACGCCGCACCACCAAGACCGCACCGAAAGACACATCTCCCCCTCCTGACACCATGTACTCTACTCGCCTCTTCTCCGCGGTCTTCGCCGCCTTTTCCATCCTCTCCATGGCTATCGCCGCGCCCGTCCAAGGCTCGGGTGAGGGCGCCGTGGACCTCCCTGGCAATGGCGAGACGCCCTACACTGGCCCCCCCGGTGAGGGCTCTCCTGTCGGTCGCCGCGACGAGACCGGTGGTGGTATGTTTTCCTTCCCCCTCCCCTCTCCCCCCCGGCCAGGCCTTGCCCGGGCAAGCGCTACGTCAAGGCATTTGTGCTAACCCGCACGGAAAGACGTCAAAGCCGACTCCTACATCCCCCACTGCCCTTACTGCTACTAGGCCAGGGAAGGCTTTTGATCCTCCCCCCCTCCTCCCGAGATGTGCGAGGGGGAAGCGTTTGCGGGTTTATTCGGCGAAGGGAAGCGTGTGTTGGATAGTTTTTAAGCAGATTTTTTTTGTTTTCTCCTTCATGATGCGCCGAGTCTATGTGCCGAAGCTGTTCAGAGTTTTTTTTTTTTTTTTTTTTTTTTTTTTTTTTTTTTTTTTTTTTTTTTTTTTTTTTTTTTTTTTTTTTTTTTTTTTTTTTTTTTTTTTCGTTCCCTCCCCCGCGCCCGTGTGAGTCTGGAATGTGATTGAACATCCGTCATGAAGGCATTCCTGGTTGTTTTCGGCCGAGGTTTGAGCTGTTGTCCCACTATGCTGTAGACTATCCATAAGGACATTTTCCGCTCTCTCCAAGTATCGCGAAATTAGCGAAGTCGTCGGAAATGGCCTCAATAGAATACTCTTGAATTGATGAAATGGTTGGAAGTCGAGAATATCAAAAAAAGTAAAAGAATCACAATAAGTCACCCTCCGCTCACATACGCTGAGGGAAGGTCGCGGCAGCACCCGGGTCCAAATCAATTGAATAAGATACTTGTGACCGTGATCAGATGGAAGGTATTGGGTGTCGATGTGGATTTTGCTCATGGGGTTGCCGGGGCCAACGGGAATTGAAAGTTCTCGCGGGCGCCAAGGCGCAAATCGCTGACACGTTTCGCAACATCGTATCATCACTTGGATTGTATCCCACATGCCTTTCCAATGATAGCGCAGTCTAGTGGCTTGGAACACGACTTCAACGCCCTTGTGGCCGAGCTCAAGATGCACCGCTTTAACGATCGCACGCTGCTTGTCCTTGTCATCAACAACGAGCACGGGTCCTTTCATGAGCCCAGTGGGATACTTCCTTGACAGGGCACGCCGAAGCATTGTCTTGCAGATGGGGTCGCGATTTTGCAGTTGGAGGCGTGCCGTGACGTGGTCGTTCAGCTTGTTCCAGAGGGGCTCGTACTTTTCCCTGATGAACTCCTCTGGCGTTATGCTCTGCTTGTCTATCAAGCTAATAATGAATTAACTTGGAATGGCTTTATAAACGTAGGCAGACTGTAAGGAAAGGCGGCGCCAGTCGTCCGGAAAGGCCTTTAACATCAGCGCTGTATGCTTCTGAAGCCACAGATAGGTGTTTCAAGGCGTTTCGCGTTGAGCCTTTCAAGCTTAGATCAAATGTTCCATCACATAGTGGTGGGTAGAGACAGCGATGTCGTCAAGGAAGGGTGCAAAGGGCATCAGAATCGTACAAGATGCGAGACAGACAGACCACCGGGGTCTGAACCTGAACAAGGCAACGCCGACGATTGGCCACATGTGTTGCACAAAAAACGGACGTGGCCATGCCAAAGTAGGAGTATAATATAAAGTACTTTTTCTCCTTAGCAAGTACACTTCTACTTCTACTTAATAAGCAATAAAGTGATGGTAGCTTTTTATAGGGGATTCGAACTTGCGTGCTTAGCGTGTAGTAGAATATAGTCAGGCATATTTTGCCTGCCGGCTCATGACTGTTGCACAAAAAAGCAGTCGTGGCCTAGCCACATTAATAAGCGCTCATAGGTTCTTTATATCGCAACAACATGGGATGGTTGAACAGCCGCCCCCACCTCAACGTCGCCCCACCACGGCCCCACGCATCTGCAGGTAATCGGGCCCCATCGGCGTTGTTGCCTGAGGCATCCACCTTGAGCTTGCCAGATCGGACCAACAGGCGAGAAGACGACAGGTTTGGAAGGGGAAAAAAAAAAAAAAAGTCGAGACGCGGAGCGTAGTCGCATCGCGCTCCTTCGAGAAGAATCCATCCCACATCCCAGGCCGGTCTTGCAAACCAACCACCTCCCCCCCGTGTTCGAACAGCCACGTTCACGAGCTCTGCGGTTTCATTTCACTCCGAGCGCCGGCCGCACTTGCCCATGACCTGGCATAGCTCACGATGAACTCGAATCTGCTCTCGAGAGCCCTCCGGCCTGCACGGGCTCTGGCGCAGCGCAAGCTGGCCGGCCGGTCCCAACTACCGCAATGCCTGAACAAGAGCGCCCCGGTTCACACGTTGGCCATCAGACGTGTCGGCTGTCGCGATGGCTGCAAGCGTGCCGCGGACGCCCGTGTCTTCTGCGGCAGGAGGGTATGTGTCTCTGTGCCATGCTTGTCCCCCGGTGTCCCCATGACTAAAAAAACTAACTCGACGGCCAGGCCTTCCACAGCACCAATCTCATGTCCCAAAGCGACCCGTACCAAGCTCTCGGCGTGAGCAAGTCGGCCTCGGCGGCCGACATCAAAAAATCATACTACGGACTGGCCAAGAAGTACCATCCCGACACGAACAAGGACCCCGGTGCCAAGGAAAAGTTTGCGGAGATCCAGGCTGCGTACGAGATCCTGTCCGACCCGAAGAAGAAGGCGCAGTATGATCAGTTCGGCGCGGCCGGTTTCGACCCGAGCGGCGCCCCCGGGGGAGGCAATCCGTTTGGAGGAGCCGGCAACCCCTTCTCGGGGTTCGGCGGCCAGGGAGGATTCGGCGGCGACTTCAACTTTGACGACCTCTTTTCGGCCTTTGCCGGCCAGCAGAATCCGTTTAGCGGCCGCCGGGGAGGACGCCAGCAGGAGGTCCTCGTCGGTGACAACATCGAGGTGCAGGCCAGCATCACCTTCATGGAGGCTGCCAAGGGCACCAGCAAGACCGTCACCATCACACCCCTGACAACGTGCAAGACGTGTACCGGCAGCGGGCTCAAGGCCGGAACCCAGCGTTCGCCGTGCAAGTCCTGCAACGGAACCGGCACGCGCCTGCATTTCATGGCGGGCGGGTTCCAAATGGCCTCCACTTGCGGTGTCTGCGAGGGGACGGGCACCACTATCCCCAGAGGCTCGGAATGCCGGACGTGCTCGGGCAACGGCGTGGTCCGGGAACGCAAAACCGTCACGATCGACATCCCGGCCGGAATCGAGGATGGCATGCGGCTGCGAGTCGACGGCGCCGGCGATGCCGCCCCCACGGGGAAATCGGCCGACCCCAACGCGAGGTCTCAGCCCGGCGACCTGTACGTCTTTGTCCGCGTCGCCAGGGATCCCAAGTTCAGCCGAGAGGGGTCCAACGTGCTGTACACGGCCACCATACCCCTGACCACGGCCTTGCTTGGCGGACAAGTCGAGATCCCCACGCTCGACGGGTCCGTCAATGTCAAGGTGGCCACCGGCACCAACACGGGCGACAAGATGACGCTCACCGGCATGGGCATGAAGAAATTGGGTGCGCGTCGCGGCGGCTCTGGGGACTTGCGGGTGGAGTTCAGGGTGAACATGCCCAAATACCTCGACGCCAACCAGCGGACCATTGTGGAAATGCTGGCGGATGAAATGGGCGACAAGACGGCTAAACGAATCATGAATGTCTCGTCCTCGTCGGCTTCTTCGAAAAAGTAAGGAGCCTGATGATGGCAACGAGCATGATTTTTCTTCCTTTTGTTTCTTCTTCTTCTTGGACGCAACGGAATTTGCACTAATCATCGTCGTCACTCTCCACAGCAGCAGCACGGCCGCATCGTCGGACGCCTCATCACACAAAAACGAGGGCTTCCTCAAGTCCATCTGGCACAACCTCACCAACCATGCCGCCCACCAGCAAGAGACTGCTCAAGACAACGACCAGGCCGACAAGACGAGCTCCGACAAGAATGACGGCAACGACGACAGGAAGAAGAAGAAGAAGGACAAGACGAACGGCGGGAGCAAGAAACCCGACTCGAGGTCCAGCTGAGAACGTGCTCCCTTGTCCAAAGGCTTGACGCGCCGTGGGTATCTGTATGATTAGTGTGTTTTTTTTTTGGTGAAACAAGAAGAGCCCATGCGAGTGGGTAGAACGTGGGTGGACAATGCATTGGGACGGTGTCAAAAAGATGGCTTGGGGTTATAACAGTAAGAAGCGTCTTTTTTTCCCCCCCGTTCTTGCCTCGTCTTTTTTTAGAGGCAGGGGTTGTACGCTTTGGCGTTTTATTATTATTTGTACTTTTTTTTTCTTCTTTTTTCCCCCTCATGATCTGGTTCCCATACCAATCTGTGTGTATCATTGTATAACGACGGAAGCATTTGAAAAGGCAGATGTTTAAAGAAAAATCTCCCCGCTGCTGCACATCGGACTCGGTCACACATCGTCGACGGTTCTGGCCGTGTTTGACGGGATGCATGAAACAAACACGAAAAGAAATACTGGCTACTCATTAGTTCATGATACAGGAGCTCCTCTCGTTGCCCCTCCCCCATTCACCCAATAGGCTTCACCTTCTTCTTCTTCTTCTTGTCCCCGTCGGCCGTCTTGCCCTTCTGAAATGTCCTCCAGCTACTGATCCTCTCGTCCCTCGTGGCCTCCCAATCCTGCTCGTGCTGCCTCTTGCGCTTCCTCTCGTCCAGCTCGGCGTCCTGCTTGCGCTGCTCGCGCCCCTCCTCCTGCATCTGCGCGTTGAGCTGCCTCCGCCGCCGGTGCTCGTTGTCGACAAGCACCTCCCTCGCCTTGTCGCGCCACTTGCGGGCAAAGGCGTCCGTCTTGAGCTCCGGGCTGTCGACGGTCCACTTGTTCTCGCGGATGAGCAGCATGCGCGCGTCGGCAATGGCCTCGTCCAGCCGGCCGCGGTGCTTCTCGTCCATGAGCTCCGTCTGCGCCTTCTTGAGCCGGTCAAAGGCGTCGGGCGCTTGCGGGTTCTTGGTCTTGTCGGGGTGGATGAGGAGGGATTTCTTGCGGTAGGTGGCTTTGATGTCGGATTCGGGGACGCCGGGTTGGAGGTCTAGCACGGCGTAGCTGTTTTTTTTTTTTTTTTTTTTTTTTTTTTGTTGTTGATGGGTCAGCCGTCTTTCTTTCTTTGTGCGCGTGAGTGAGTGACGAGAAAAAAACGATCCTTGACTCCTATGCTTCAGTGTAGAGGCCTTTCTTACGCATCTAGCCGGAATGCTCTGAGAATTCGATCAATTTCCGCATCCTGCATGGCAAATGTGTCAGTCATGAGAAAAAAAGTCAAGGGGAAAGAAAAAAACACAGCATTCGGCGGCTGACCTTGTCAAACTCTTTGGCTTCCAGCTCCAGAGCATCGAGGGCATCTTTGTCTTCCTTTGCGTCGTCGGCAGTCATGGTTGGATTTTTGGAGCAGGGAAGAAGAATCGCGGGAGGGCGGGCAAGAGGAGGGGACAACGCAGAGGCACGAGGCTGAGGCGCGGGGCAGAAACGTCGTCACTTCTGGGCGCGGATGGGAAAGGGGAACGAGGGATGAGGAATGAGGTCTCGCTTTATCCAGGATGCACTTTGCGACGGGCGACTCGCGAAGCTGTCGTGCCGTGGGTCGGGACCGGAACCAAACCCGAGCTCGATGAGGGAGTCGGGACCCACTTGCCTGCCAGGCAGCGATAAGATAGCGAGCGGCTGAGGCCCAACGGGGTGCGAAAAAAAAAAATTAAAAAAAAAAAAAATCAAAAAAAATCCATGAATGACAGAGCAACAGGACCAGGACCGGCTCTTCTCGGACTGCCTCCCTCGACCAACTCACTCTCCAGCCCCGTCTTGACCACACTCAAAAACATCCAGCGGCAATTCGTCTGCGCCAAAGCTCGAGCTCGAGCCCGAGTGACCACAGCCCGAGTGGCCACACATCACAATGCCTCGCCGTGCAGCGTCTCCGGCCGCGTCAGAACCAGAGCTCGATATTCTCGACTCGTTATACCCCGGAGAAGACCAAGACGGGCGCCACGGTCCCTCGGCTGGCAACCAGGCCGATCTCGATGATATCCTCGACAATGTCCAGGCGGCCGCCGACGATGGCGACGAGGCCTTTATTGCCCTCCAGCAGGCCGCGTCGTACCGCAAGAATTCCAACCTCAAGGGCCGGACGGTGAAAAAGGGCGGTGGTTTCCAGGCAATGGGTACGCGATGGGCATTGCCACCCCCCCCCCCCCCAATCTGCTTTTGCCGCAGTCGCTGGCTCCCGTGCTAACTTGTACCCTCCCTCCCGATCCCAAACAGGTCTCAACGCAAATCTGTTGAAAGCAATCACGCGAAAGGGCTTCTCGGTCCCCACGCCGATCCAGAGGAAAACCATCCCTCTTGTCCTCGACCGGAAGGATGTCGTCGGCATGGCTCGGACGGGCTCGGGCAAGACGGGCGCCTTTGTCATCCCCATGGTCGAGAAGCTGCGAGCGCACAGTGCCAGGTTCGGCAGCAGAGCGCTGATCCTGTCGCCGTCCCGAGAGTTGGCCATCCAGACCCTCAAAGTGGTCAAGGAATTCGCGCGCGGGACCGACCTCAAGGCCGTGCTTCTGGTTGGCGGTGACAGCCTCGAGGAGCAGTTCTCCTACATGGCTGCCAATCCCGACATCATCATCGCCACGCCCGGCCGTTTCCTGCATCTCAAGGTCGAAATGTCCTTGGATCTTTCCTCTATCCAATATGTCGTCTTCGACGAAGCCGACAGACTCTTCGAAATGGGTTTTGCCGCCCAGCTCACCGAGATTCTACATGCCCTGCCTCCTTCCCGTCAGACTCTTCTCTTTTCCGCCACCCTGCCCGCGTCCTTGGTCGAGTTTGCCCGCGCCGGTCTACAAGACCCGAGTCTGGTGCGATTGGACGCAGAGACCAAGGTGTCGCCAGATCTCGAGAGCGCCTTCTTCTCTGTCAAGGGGGCCGAAAAGGAAGGCTCTCTGTTGCACATCCTCCACGACGTCATTCAGGTGCCTCTCGGGCCCCCAGAGGAGCCGACGCAGGAGGGCGACAAGTCATCCAAGAAGCGAAAGCGAGGCGCCGACGGTGGCGCCGGTCGACCTACCCAGCACTCCACCATCGTCTTCACAGCGACAAAGCACCACGTCGAGTACCTTGCCAATGTTCTTCAGACGGCAGGGTTCGCCGTGTCGCACGTCTATGGTTCGCTCGACCAGACAGCCCGAAGAAACCAAGTCGAAGACTTCCGACGGGGCAAGACGAATATTCTCGTCGTCACCGACGTGGCAGCCCGTGGTGTCGACATACCCATTCTGGCCAACGTCATCAACTACGACTTCCCATCACAGCCCAAAATCTTTGTCCACAGAGTCGGCCGAACCGCCCGTGCTGGCCAGCGCGGCTGGAGCTACAGTCTGGTTCGCGAGACGGACGCGCCGTATCTGCTCGACCTGCAGTTGTTCCTGGGTCGGAGATTAGTACTGGGGCAGGAGGGCGACGAGCCGTCGTTTGCTTCCGACATAGTCGTGGGCGCTCTGAAGAGAGACATGGTCGAGTCACACGTCGAATGGATGAACAAGCTCCTTGTCGAGGACCTGGACATCAAGACCCTGCGCGGCGTCGCCGGCAAGGCCGAAAAGCTATACCTGAGGACGCGGAACTCCGCCTCGAGCCAGAGCGCCAAGCGCTCCAAAGAAATGGTCTCTTCCACCGGATGGAACCAGCTGCACAGGCTATTCGGCGAAGATGTCGGCGGCATGGAGCAGGCACGAGCAGACATGCTCGCCCGCATCAGCGGCTTCAGGCCGCAGGAGACCATCTTTGAAGTCAGCCACACCGACAAGTCACATTCCCAAGCCGCAGAGATGATGAAGCAGCTGCGAAAGAGAATCACTCCCAGGAACCAAAAGCCTCCGAAGCAACAAATAGAGCATCAAGACGAAGACTTTGACCTCCCATCATCCCACACCCCCGCGACCAAAGCTACTGCGCACGACTCTGATGACGATGAATCCTCCCCCTCCTCCTCCTCCTCCTCCTCTGATGATGATGATGACGAAATGGCAGACGTGCACCAGGCCACTTCATCCCCCTCCGACAACGAGGAACAAGACGGCGACGACGACGACGACGACGACGGCCTCGAAGTCACCATCTCCCATTCCTCCAACAAAAAGGGCAAGACCGACTGGCGCGACTCAGAAGTCTTCATGAGCTACACCCCCCGCACCACCAACGCCGCCGAAGAGCGCGGCTACGGCGTCCACTCGGGCGGCTTCGTCGAGGCCGCCCGCGACGCCACCATGGACTTCACCAACGACGAAACAGCCAAGTCCTTCGGCCAGCCCTCCCGGTCCAAGCTGCGCTGGGACGCCAAGTCCAAAAAGTACGTCTCCCGCGACAACGACCAAGACGGCTCCAAGGGCAGCAAGATGATCACGGGCGAGTCGGGCGTCAAGATCGCCGCCTCCTTCCAGAGCGGCCGCTACGACAAGTGGAAGCGCGCCCAGCGCACACGCGGCCTCCCCCGCGTCGGCGACACCGAACGCCCCTCCACCGCCCACCCACTCCCCTCGGGCGTCCGCTACAAGCACAAGTCCGACAAGGCCCCCAAGGAGGCCGACAAGTACCGCGACGACTTTGCCGTCCGCAAGAGGCGCGTCGCCGAGGCCCGCGAGAAGCGCGTCGGTCGCTTCCGCGACGGCATGGGCAGCAGGAAGGAGCTCAAGGGCGCGGACGACATTCGCAAATCCCGCGAGGAGAAGCAGAGGCGGCTGGCCAAGAATGCAAGGCCGCAGCGGACAAGGAAGTAGGAGACGATTGTTTTTCCGTTCCAAACCTGGCGTGTTCAACCGGGCGGGGGGGGGGGGGGGGGGCGAGGCGGGCAAGAGCGTCGTTGACACTAGCAAGAGACATTTTCCTGTTCCGGTAGATACTTGGGGATGGATCAATTCGGCGAGGAGAGTAGCCGAAACCAAAGCGAGAAAAAAATAGAAAAGGGGGCGTCGCCGTCGCCGCACGTGTGTGTCCTGCATGTCCTTTCGCTCCTTTCTCCAACCGCCCCTTCTCTCGGCACCCCCAAACAATGGGCGCACCTTCTCTGGAAACCCTAACAAGGTTTCCGTACACGAGTTTTTAAACATCATCATTCGCATATCTTTAGCTGTCAGGCTTTGAATTCTTTTCTCACATTCAGCACATCTAGCTATCGAAAAAAAAAGTACCTGTTCGATAAACAGGGTCCCTACTCTATACTCTGCAACAACTTCTCATATACTACGCTAGCTAGACAAAATGGTCGGCGGCGGTGGGGTAAAAATGACAAAATGGTATTATGCTAGTGGGTATCGTGGTGGTAGTGATGCTAGCCTAGCGCAAGGTGAAAAGGGATTGAAACATGAAAGCGAAAGAGAAAAAAAAAGAACAAGACGAAGAAAAGAGTAAAAACATGGCAAAACTTCCAGAGTAAAAAAAGAAGAAGAAGAATATAGGAGGGGGGCAAGCGTTTGCAAAGCATACAGCGTCCCTCTCGTGGAGGAAAAAAAAAGTACTTTTTATTCTCCAAGGGACAGTGTCAGCTCCGTCAGAGAACAGAAAAATTGTGTTGACATGACACAGGACTGCGTCCCCCAGATATCGATGTAATATGTCATGTCAACTCAACAGTGTCTATGCCGGCCACCCAGTCTTGTACAGCATCACGCAGGATGCTTCGGTGCTGGCGGTCGTGACGGCTGTTCCTCGTTAAGCCCATATTGCCGCCGCCGTGTCGGTTCTCGACAGCCTCGCGAATCATGTCTTCCAGGGCCGACAAGATGACCGTCATGCATTGGGTTCGGGGGGCACTCGAGGCCACCAAGTCCGCCTTTGCTACCCGTTTGGTTTCTGACAGGGCGTCGTGGGTCGTGCTGTCGCCTTCGAGCTTCACATGTGCGTTGCTGCTAGGGCTTTGCAACGAATTGATAGAGCTTGCCTTCCTAGCATTCCCATTCGCGCAAACGACTCTGTCAACGGCGTGCTTCAACGACTCGTCATAGCTGAGGATGGATTCCTCGAGCCACTCCTCTTCAAGCTGAGTCTCATAAGGGAGTACTGATGGTGTCAGGTTGGCCTGTCTGTTGGGACCGACCGCGCCGGTGTGCGTACCAGCGTGATCAAGCACGGCATGGGAGCGAACCAGTCTTTTGTATACAATCCGGCTGACTGTGTTGCTCACAGTATTCGCAACAACAACCCTGCTGACGTCCACCCATCGGTCGGTGGCTGCCTCTTCTTGCGGGCTTATGGGGGCCGGTGTGGGCTCAGCTCGCATTGCTGCCTTGACCTTTTCCATGAGCTTGTCCTGAGGCGGTATTGCTTGAAGCGCAAAATCAGGATGGAAGCTGTTCAACCATCCTACGGTGTTTAGCGGAAGATCACCATCGATAGCGAAACGAGTTTGCTCAAACGCATCCATGCCACTGGATAATCCAGGCGTCGACGAGTACCCACTGCTTGATGGTGAGCTGATGGCAGACTCGAACGATGTGATGTAATCAGGGAATGGAATATCCACGTCTATCACGCCGTCTTCGACATTGATGGACGTGGTGAATGAGGACTCAAACGCGCCATTTGGATCCGGCGTGCGATCAGCCTGAGCATCAGCCTGAGCAGATAGCTCTCGACTTCTGACACCAGTGAAGCTGGGCCGTGAACTGCAAACATCGCGGGCATCTCCACGCTGACGATTGACTGCCATGTTCCCCAAGACTTGGTCTTTTGAGGGCTCTTGGGCCATTTCTGAAACTTTGTCGATTCGCCCAAAGCTTGGTTTTACGGGCGAGCGCAGATCAGCGTTTCCCTGGCCACACGCAATGCTGTCAATGGAATCCCTGCGACGAGGTTTCCATAATCCGCCGATCAAGCCGCCCCATTTCAGGCCTGAGCTAGGGGACCGAGACACGCCTCCAGCTTGTCCGCTGCCGTCTGCTCTTCTCAAGGATCGCTTCAGGTCATCTGCAGCTACGCTGCCACTGCTTTCAGTCCGTTGTCTTCTCTGGGCGTCGCGTTGTTGAAAGCTCGTGAAATGGGGCGTTGTAGTTTCAGTCATAATCGTCGACGTGGTCGCGGCGCTGCTTTTTCGTGCGGCTATATCCGTTCCAGGCATTGGCAAGTTCATGGTACGGACAGAGACCACATCAGACGCTCGTCTTTGGTGATCACGAATGATGCCAGCCTGCGGCAACTGAGGAGAGGCAGTCGAGGTTCTGAGGCCTTGACTGGGTTTTCCGGAATGCGACGCTCGTCGCAAACCACCTTGACGATTCATCTTGCGCCTCAAGGATTCCTCCCGAAGAACAGGAATGATGAACATTGGTGGTGAGTTGGAATACCCTCCAGCCGAGGCAGCCGTGCTCGGTCGATGCGCTCCAGTGGTGTGTATCTGCCGATTGGCGGGCAAGAAAGCAGAAAGCAAGAACACCAGACGACGAGCTGCCATTTTGTTATCAGATATGATGATGGTACGTGCAGGCAGGGATGAATCATCCTCATTCCTATATAGACGTGCCGAAGCTGCACGACTGCCGTACGAGGGCCCACACAAGGCTTGAATCCAATCAGTATGAGTTGCCAGAAAACCTGTCAAGAGGCTGTGGAAGAACGCAGTACGATCTGAAGAAGCCGCCCATTTAGAGGTCCAGATTGCCTCGTCTCTCCAGATGCCCCATCTCCCTTGACCTGTGACGACTCGAGCGGCCCTGAGCCCCATGACGATACGACTTCGTGCTAGGCTGACTTCAGAAGCAATGCCGACGTCGTTGGCGAGGCAGTTCGGCCAAAGGGATACGAGCTTGGTTGTACTCTTAGGTGGCTTGGACCGAGGTAACTCGCTCCCGCGCCTGTCGGACGTGGATGACGTGCCAGAGACATTTCTTTTGTGTGAAGGACCCGAAGTAGCGGGATAAGGGTCAGGTGATGCTCTGTCTGCGCGTTTCAGCATTGCGTGGATCGTCGTGGCAACAAGAGATTGGAGGTGGTTCAAAGTCCGCATTATTATGTCCCAATGTCGAGTCAATGCGTCTATCCCGTCCTCCAAATCAAAGGTGTCTGCTGAGGTACCGGATGCCGACATGTTCCAGCCAGCCTTTATTGAATTATACGAAGACGAAAACAAATCTTGGTCGTTGTATGATCCGGATTCGCGAAACAAAGACTTTGAAGGCGGCACCGGCGAATTCCTGGAAGTCGTGGAAGGGATTTTCACCACAAGAACTACGGCGTACATGGGAGTGCGTCGCTGTCTTGGCTGCCCTTTCTTTCTTCTCTGCGCAGAATCTTCCCCTGGAGAAGGACATGGGAACCTGCCGCCATCCTCTTCTGAACAGTGGTTCAAAGGCGTTGTGTTTGAGTCGGCGTCATCTATGACGAGGTTCACGGGGAAAAGTCGGGTGATGAGGACCGTCCGCTTATCTCTCTGGCGGGAATGAGCGGTCTCCGAGTTGTGCCCTGTTCCAAAAGTGGGAGAGATGGGCTGTGAGGAACAGGACTGCGACAGTTTGCTTAACCGACCACTGGAACGACCAATGGAATTTCGGCCTTCGCCGAATATTGATGAAGCGGCTGACGCACCCACTCGAACCTCACTGGGAACCACATGAACTTTTGTTGAAGTCCCTTTGTAAGCCATGAGCTCGGAGTTTCCAAAGATACAGCTGGAAAATGTCGACAGCTCTTCCCTATACTCGCGAGCGGCTCTCTGAGATTCTGTCTCGCTAGAGCTCTGACTTCTGCAGTGCAGGGATGCCCGACGGTCAAAAGCACCTTGACGAGGTTGCGAGTATTCGGCTGGAATGACCGAGGGTCTGGCGGAGTGGGTTAGGCTGCTCTTGCGATCGGACATGGCTGCTCGCCGGGGATCCTGGAAAGCCAGCGGTCGTTCAGAGGTAGAAGCCAAATCCGGGCCCGGATGACTGTCGAATAAAAGCGACGCATTGGCGGGTCCAAGAGCATCTTGCATGATGATGATGCGTACATCCTTGACATCGAGGTCGAGGTCTTCGTCGTAATCAAATGCGTGGACGGTTGACGACCCAGGAGTGGTTGAGGTGGGAGATAGCGGAAAGACTTGGTTGTTTCGATAATGGTACAGCGCATGGACATCAGGAAATAAGAGATTGCGGGTATGGATGTCTTCTTGCACGGATTCGAGAGATGGCATGGAGCGAGAGGTGCCGCTGAGCGTTGCCTCAATCGAAAGCGCTGCAGAGCCCCCAGTGCCGAAGTGAAGCAATTTGCCCAGCATAGCGCGAGGTGAAGATGAGCTCCGATGGAGCAATTTGGAGATGTCAGCTTGCGATATTCTTCACACGCCAAGGACGGTCTGTTGGATAGGTAAGAGAGAATCGATCGCGTCGACCAAGGCCAAAAAAAAAAAGGACTTCTGTCGAGGCCGCAGGGGACAGATGGTACAAGTTTAATGCACAACCATGGTCAGAGGCAGTAAATTCATCGGCTCCCGTGGTGCATGCATAGTCAAATACAGGCTGATCTGAAATTCAAGTCCACCCAGATGCGGCTGGGAATTCCGACTTTGCTTCCGTAGGCATTTATCGAATGTCCAGAGGAGCCAAGCCTGGGCTTTGGCAGCGGCAGGCGTCGGCGCAAGTCAAGGCCGGTCGAGTTTCATATAAAAGCACCGATCCTGGCCGCGAAAGGGACTTTGCCGATGGTCGGAAATGTCCAAGGCGAAGCAATTGGGTCTTGAAATTCGGAGAGCGTCAAACCATAACAACAGGTGAGGTGAATCAACAGGTCGGGGCAACGAGTGGACAGCACTGCCGCCAGACAAGGCACGATGAAGGATGAAAATCCGAAGAGTCAAGGCCCGGGCAAGACTGGTAGTACTTGGAACGCAAGTGATGACGGACGACAAACAAAAAAGAAAGGATGAACCCGGGCAGTCCGTCTTCTCGAAGACTTCCCGCACGTGCGTGCCTTGGTGCAACGGGCCGGCCTGTTCCAAAGATCAGATGGCGCGGCGCGACGAAAAAAAGCCGGTGAACGGTGCTTGTACTTGTACCACAAGGCCGCGGAGATGGGTGGCGAAAACGAGCACCGACGAAAGGGCAGAAATATGCTGCAACAAAGCCCGTGGTCTTGAGCGCCCCCGTTTACAACGACGGCGTTGTTGCGCAAGGAAAAGAGGTGGTGAAGAGGAGGTGCATGGTCCGAGGTGGGAGTCGGGCGCGTTGTTGTTGGAGGTGAAATGATGTGGATGGTTTTAAGAGAAAACCCACATAAGTAGGAAGTAGGTACTTGGGTATATTGTATGTAGGTAGGTACTTACGGAGAGGACGACGGGGTGTGCAGAGAAGAGGCTGGGGTGACTGGGAAAGAGACCAGACCAGCCTGGGTTGATGCGACGGCGCGAGACGCCGGGCAGATGCCAGCACCATGTCTTGACTCTGGTGCAATGTGGGCGGCAGGTGCGTGCGTGGGCGGGCAGGTGCGGGCAGGTATTAGCAAGCAGGGGCGGGCAGGTGCGGGCCAGTGCAGACAATGGGCGGCCCCGGCAACAGAGCAACAAATCACAGCCAACATTTGCACTCAGAAAGTCGGGTCGACGGCGTTTGGTACAAACAAGTCTGGTCCGAAAACCCTTGGAGCGCACAGTGCGTGAGCTCATCAGCGAGCATTGGATATAAGCATTTCCTTCCCTTCCCTTCCCTTCCCTTCCTTCCTTTCGACAGTAAGCAATCCCAGCCGGTGGCTGGTGGTAGCCTCCAGCCGTGAGCAGTCGAGCCGCTTCGGAGCTGATCCGTTGACACATGCCAACAGGGCGACGGCTCGTTGCAGAGAGCACCCCGAGTCGTCGTCGGCATTAGACCAGACAATATCTGTCATGCTGGGTCTGTCTAGGTCTGTCTGGGTCCGCCCGAGTCCGTCTTGTCTGCTGATTGTGTCTATGGCTCCAGACATCATGTGCGAGGACGGGTATCAATACCATCTCATCTACCTTCCGTCATGCTGCACATGAGATCCAATCACGACCTCTGCTGCTCCCAACGCCGTGTCAACCCCTCCGGAGTCCGCGGCATGCCTCGCTGCATGCACGTTGCACACCATGTCATTCGCCTTCCCCTCTCCGAGGACGGATATCCGAGCGCTGGGCAAAACGAGGTCTGGCACAATTTCCATACTAAGCAAACGCCGAAGTACAGCGGTTCGTACCTGGTCCCGAAACTTTGTACACCAAAACTTGTACGGGATTGCCTCAACTGCGGTGCATCTTGTACGGCACCTTGTGCGTGTGCGTGGTGGTAATGATGGCACACAGAGTCGGCAGAGTCGGCAGAGTCCGCATCTTGTTCACCTTCTCAACCAGGCTCTCTCTCCGAAACTTGCCTCAAACATCGAGGCCGAGCTTTTTTTTTTTTGGTTGGTTGGTTGGTGCTCACCCTCCTCTTCTACCAAGCTCATACATGTGTACATATTCATGCCGAGCTTAGTTTGAAAAATAAAAATAAAAATATAAAATATAAAACGTCCGTCGTTTGCAGAGAAAACAAACATATGTATATATGTATATATGTATGTATGTATGCATATATGTATGTATATAGTTTTGCTATATACTGTCTTTCCCCCTTAACCCACTTTCCTCTAATTAACAGCACATTCAGTCCGCTTTCGTCTGTACATTCTTTCTACGACTTTTTAGTTTGTAGGGTCGATAGTCCACACTTCAATTTCGGGTATAATATCGCACTTGTAGCCGAAGTGTCGAGATTCCATGGGCTCTAAGATAATGGGTGTCGTGGCCATACCGCAAGTAAAAGCGAACAATGTCCGCAATCCTGCTGCCGAGATGTCGTATCCAAACGAGGTTGGCCACGCCTTGACCCCAGGGCCGCAATCCAAGCGCGCATTTTCTGGGTCTTTTTTGCAATCCAGCTTTGTCTTGTGTTTATAAGTGGACGGTCGTTCGATGGCGGCGGTCTGTCCGGCATAGAAGGCTATGGCAGCCAGCATAGCTGATTTCGTGCACCGCATTGTAGTGTAGGTAGTATGTAGCTGGTGTTTTATATCAAGCTTATCAGGAAATATTCGGGAACTATAAATAACTTGGAGTATAAGGTAAAAAGAGGTGGAGAGGAAGTGAAACAAAGAGGATAAATATGAGGAAAGGAAAGTATTTATAGTTCTTTTTTTTTTAAACTACTTTATCCTAAAAACCCTGGGTGAGCTGTAGACTCTTTTTTTTAAATCCAGTTTGTGTTTATGCGTTGGGTTTATGCTTATCACTAGAACACTACCGGCGGAACACTCGGCACAGCGCAATATACGCTCGCGCCTCACAGGTGTTGAGATTCCTTGGAAGGATTTTGCACTATGTAGGTACAAGACGCCTTTGAGCCCGGTCCTTACGACCTTGGTGCACGTGACCCTGGGTAATAGGTAAAGTACCAAGATACTTGGTACTCAGTTTCCGGGGCACATTGGTCGTCGCGGAAACGACTGCTCCACAACCACACGACCCCCCCCCTCCCCCACGACCCGGTGGCCAGGTCCCTTGGTTGGAAAGCGCAGGCTGAGCTTGCTTTGCTGGAAAGCATCCCGTTTTCCTGGGCAAATGACCATGGGGGCTCGCCCTGCAAGGACGTGATTCAATCTTAAAAGCATCCTCCGTGCGCCCTTCGTCAGCTAGGACGCGGGGGGGCACGCCCCATGTGCTTTTGCGTGCATGGGACGAGGGCATGCTGCGGGCTGATCTTGTGACGGCTTGGCATCCCGGGTGGGAGGTTTCCCATGATTTCTCATGGGCTGCTAGCCGAGCGAATGTCACTGCAGATCTTTGGATACTCGGTCCGGAGAAGCGAAAGGGGCCTTGATGTTGCATCGTGACGCATCCATTACAATCACGTCGAACCGTCTTTTTGCGAAGCCAGAGATTCCTCGAGGAAGTTGGCAGAGGGCACAGAAGGGGGACAGAGACTTTTTTTTTTTTTTTTTTTTTTTTTTTTTTTTTTTTTTCAATTGTTCAACATGTGTCTGAAGATGGCGGGAGTGGATGGGCAATGGCAATGGCGGGCCTGGATTCATTATTCTCTCTCTCACGTCGGAGCAGAGAAATCAAAAGCTGCAACCCGAGCCGTAGCCGTCTTGTACCGTGTCGAGTTGCACAAGCAAGGAGGGCCAAGGAACGGAACGGCCTTTTCCAGACTTTGTTGACGCCGATGCAGTATCCCGAGGCAGTAGTGAAGGCGTCAGCCAATAAATATCACGAGGACAGGACGGCCCAGACCAGACAGACATTTATTTTTTTTTTTTTTTTCGCCGGGGTACACAGTGTAACCACTGCCAACAATCAGCCCGTCCATGAAACACATTCGACTGGCTCACGCTGAGGGACAGTTCCGTGTCTGGATTTCGATCACGTTACAGCCGATCGAACGACATCCAATGCGGGCGCGCGCGCGCTCGCAGTTGGCTCCGAGGAGATGAGCAACGTTACCGAATCAATCAAGGGTCCTTTTTTTCCTTGCGTCTGCAACGGGTGACGAAGGGGGGGGGGGGCGCGCGCTGCTCACCGCATGTTGGATCCGGCATGGCGTGTCGAAAATGACTCTTCTAGAACACAAGGTCGCTCGCTAGTCGGTTCGTCGTTCTGCTGGAGAGCTTCCATGTTCTGCTGGTTAAGAAAAAGGCCAGGGGGTCTCCCTTGGCATGTGCCGAACTTGCAAGTCGAGTGTCGAGTCCGGCTCAAGCCTCCCGACAAGCCCTGTGCTCGTCTAGCGGGCAGGGCAGAGCAGAGCAAGCCAGATGCCAAGACGATGGTTTCAACTTCAGAGGGCAGCTTGAAACCTCGCAGCAACATCTATTTCCAAAGCCGCCCCCCACACCGCATTTTTTGAGCATGAGGACCGTCTCATCCATCAAAATCGGCTGCAAGCGCAGGGCCTGTGCATTTTTCTTTAGACTGAGTCGCTTCGTTGGGGGCGACCCAGTCAGACAAAGCAAGCAAGCACAAGCAATTCTTGTTGGGCAGATGGGATGGAATGCATGTTTGAGTACGTCTTCTTGTGTGCATCTGTCATGTCCTTGCCCTGCCCCCATGCTGCATTGCCCCAGGCGCTTCTTTTATCTTTGTGTACAACATACATACATGCATGCATACATGTGTATACATACTTACATACATACATACCAAGTACATACCTACTAGGTACTTACATAAAGAACAATGTAAGTACATACAACACATCATGAGTGGGTCGGGAGATGATCTTGCATCGCGAGGTGCTGTGAGATCAGGTACATCCGATCCCATCTCGATGAAGATGATAATCCAGTCAAGTCAAGTCCTGGGCTTGGACGGGCCCAAGTAAAGAGGAGGCTCGAGCTTTGCTTGGGCGGCGCAAGACGGTGAACTCTGTGGACTCTGCAAACTCTCTCGGCAGTTTTGCGAGTGCCAGCCTCTGACCATGTCTTTGGTACGCGCACCAACCCAACTTGACATGTACAGTAAGTACATATCTACATAATAGGGTACCTAGGAGTTCCTTGTTGTGAAATACAATAATACCCTTGGTGCGTGGATTCTCGCGGCTTGCTACAGCAAAGGCGTCACAATCCGGGCTCAGAAGCTGGCTAGGTACTTCAGACACGGCCTGCGCGACCCTACCGCCATGTTGGAGGGAGAAAAGGAACGTACCTGATACATGCACATGCACATGCACCTGGAATACATGTCTCATATACTGGTACTTGAGTACGACGTGGGTACCTTGAGGTACTGTACACAAGCACATGTAGTCATGTACTGCTAGACGTGCTTACATAAAGTATGTACAGAGGTACATACTACTTGTACTAGAAGCTCCATCTGTCCAAACTCCCAGCTGACTCTTATTTTGCCATCGGCCCAACAACAAAAGATGGTAAGTTGGCCGCCGCGTGTCTCCAAGTCATCTTGTTTGACTTGACCTCTCCGCAGGCGGGACCGCGACATCTCCCTCCCCCGTGCACTACGTCGGAACATGCATACCGTATGAGCTCTAGAATGCTGAACGCTCGTGCCATTTTCACGAGACATTGCAATCTAATGTATGTTTCGTGCAAGGACTCATCTGTGGATGGGAGTAATGCCGGAGCCGCTGACCTAAGTGGGAGGACACAAAGATCAGGTGGTTGGAATGGGGGGAAAGGGGCAAAAGAAAAGAAGAGAAGAGAAGAGCAGAGAAGAGAAGAGAAGAAAAGAAAAACCCAACGGATGGCTTTCACATGTCTCGATGCTCCTCATGAGCTTACGATGCATCATCGACGTCATTGTGAAATGCCCATCTTCATGTCGCGTGAGAAACCACCGAGTGAGAACCTCTTGGATTTCTTGTGCCAGCTGCATGATTGGAAAGCAGCATTGCGGCTAGCTGTGCTTTCCCATCACCTTGTTCTCGACCAGACACGTTTCCATCAAAACGTTTAGGAAACATATAGATCCCAGTCGATGAAAGGACAAACACAACAAGAAATACAAGGATATCTCTGGAATGGGCCTTCCAAACGGCCGCGCGCAAAATTCCAACGTCTCTCCCTCGCCAGGACAGCGCTGCGTAATGGGTGGTCCGTACAAACAGATCCGCTTCTGCTCGTCATATGCAGCATCTCGTATCTGAACAGGCACTGTCGCAGAGGAGTGGAGAAGCAGACAGATTGATGTGGTCTGCTCGAATAGTCGTCGTTTCGCCGTCAGTCGACGATGACGCTGTGTCCATGAGCGCAGCGACGAGAGGATTTGTTTCCGGCTGGAGTGTCACCGAGTGGATGCCGTATGCGTGAAGGCATTCCGTGATGACACTTGCCGTTTCGGCAAAGTTGTTGACGATTCTGTCATCAACCACAATGTGTGCTGTCGCGATCGACTTTTGCTGATTGAGGCGCCAGATGTGAAGTTCGTGTACGGAGTGGACGCCGTCAATCTAGTGTACGCATGTGCATCGATTAAATCTCCACATCGTATGCGATGACAATGCAGTTCGGGGCCACAAACAGACACTCACCATGGCAATATCGTGCTTGACATCCTCCACCTGCACCCCGGGGGGGGCAACCTGCAGTAGGATACTGCCACTCCTCTTCGTCAAGGGCAGAGCGGTGAGGAAAATCATGATGGCGATGAAGACACCGATGGCTGGGTCGGCGTAGTAGCGCGTTGGGCTGTCTGTGAGCCAGATGACGAGTGCAGCGATAATGACTCCAACGTTGTTGATGGCGTCGCCGACGACGTGCACAAAGACGCCAAGCAGACCAAGGTCTCTTTCGGGCTTGGCCGGCGTCACGGCAGCGTGCTTGTGCCCACGGTGACTGCTTGCTACCTGCAACCGAGTTTTTGTGAGCTGGGCTTTTGGATGGGAGCAAGAACTGCCGCAACGTACAAGATGCTTTCTCGCTTCCACGTTGCCCTGGGTGGCGCCTGGAAAGGGAAGCACGGCCTCCACATCCCATTTCAAGCCTTTTTCATGGACATTTTCTCCATGAGAATGTGTCTGAACATGTGAATGGCCATGAGTGGATTCGGTATCGTGGTCGTGATTGTGCTCTGGACGGTTCATCAGCATGGCTTGTGGACAGGCTGCGAGACGCTTCAGTACAATTTACCGTGCAAGAATGACATGACCAGCAAGTTAAGGCCCAGCCCGACGCATCCGACGATGAAGACAATCTTTGGCTGCTCGATTTCTATCTTCTCGTCAGAACAGTTGCAAAAATTTCCATCTATCCGTGAGAGAAGTCTCACGGGGTCTATCAGTAAACCTCTCGATGGCCTGTACAAGTATGCTAACGCCCAGAGCTAGAAGGAAGACGGCATTAAAGAATGATCCAAGGAGGGTAGCTCTTTGCCACCCAAACGTGTACTCCTGAGGCGGCGGTTCCGATCTTTCTGAAATCTACCGGGGTACTGGTCAGTGGCTACCATGCTGCCTACGTGGCTTGAACGGGCAAATATCACAAACCAGGAGAGCCACCAACGCTGCCGCAAAACCGACCACGTCACTGAGCTGGTGGTGAAAGAATCAGTGTTTCGTTTGTAAAAGAAAATACGGAAAGAGGCTGGAGGGGCTAGAAAATTACATAATGAAAGGCGTCGGCGACGAGCGCAAGAGAATGCGTATATAGTCCAGCTACTCGGGTCGTATGTATTAGCTACCGGTCTAGCGACTGAGCTGACCGTGAATGCCAAGCAGCCAAACACGACGGAAAACGACGACCCGGTGCTCACCTATAAGCTCGGAGATGAAAAATGCCGTCGATACACAAATAGTTGCAATCAGACGTTGTTTTCGAGTGGTTTTGATGGTACACATTATGAATTAAGACGGCCTCTCGCAATCTGTGCTCAAGGCGAACGGGAAGAGAAAGCAAATAAGTAAATCAGTTTTCGGCGACTGCGGGACGAAAGAAAGAGAAAGGCCAGCGTATTCTATTGTTATGGAGGCTCAACAAGATGCAGCTCAACAAGATGCAGGATAAACACATGCTCGCCATAGACAAAAGAAGCAGAAAAAAAAACCAAAGAGGCTAGGTCCATTCCAGAACCAAGCATTGACATGCCAAAGCCCCCGAAATCGGCATTTGTGCCAAGACGTGATGAATGGTGCAAGTAACGGTGATCTCTGATTAGAAGAAATCACATAGAACAGAGAAAGGCTGAAAAGACATGGACGCAGCAAGCATAATCCGAGCCATCGTTTTGTTTAGCAGTGAACCAGTGGTAAGGTGATTGAGGACTCGGGGGGGGGGGGGTTGGGTAGCGAGGTGTTTTCTTGAACGATGGGTACCATTCACAGGAGTCGTCATCAAGTGTTTTGGGCGCAAGGCATGACTAGGCCTAAATATTTCTCTCAGCCTTGGTCATCAGACGTTTTGAACTTGCACAACTGAAGCGGAAAAAAAAAACAATCCATGTTCCAGGTTTCACAAGCACAAGTTGGCTGCCAATCACGATACCCTATATTCGAGGACATAAATCATAACGAAAAGGAAGAAAGGAATGACAAGCTCGCGAAGTAAGTTGGGTTCTCAGGAGCTCGTGCCTGACCGACAGTGACGGGATGCCATGTGCAATACAGGCCATGGCAGTCTGGCAGCTTTATTTTGTCTCGGAAGAGAAGTCGAGTGGTTTGAGCGGCACGAGGTGTCACAAGATAGGCCGGATAACCAGATTTTGGCAATGGCTGCGTGACGCAGAACGGCAGAACCCCTTTGGGCAAGCGGTCAGCCGTGGCAACATTCGGGGGGCGGGCTGGGACAGTGCAGGTGGCAGGTGGCGCCGGTCGTTGCTGCCGCGGCCGGTCCATCCAAGGTCAGTTGACCCCCGCCCGTCCAGCCAGACAGCTGCCACCTGCCACCTGCCACCTGCCAGCCCGTCCTGCCGGCCCACTGGTCTGTCTCTGCCAGCCTGGGCATAGAATCCTGCATCGGAAATCTGATACCTGGACTCCCGGAATCCCGGAATCCTGGACTCTCCCGCGCCCTTCGACGTCGACGCCCCCGGCCTGGACTGCACGAGCTGGCTGTCATGCACGACTCAGCCTCGACGCACCGCACCAGAACGCATGCTGACATGAGAAGCAAATCCCTCCATGTCTCGATATGCTGGGCACAATCTCCACGGTCCGCGCAGGGGGCCGCGTTGGGCCCACCTTCATCAGCAAGCAGGCTTGGTGACCATTGATCGCAGCTCAACCGACTCGCCCAGTTCACCAGGCAGCACGTCGACGCACTCGACCATTCGCGAGGATAGGCGCCGCCGGGCCGAGCGATGCTGCACCGTGTCCGTCAACGATGGCTTCTTCAAGGACGAGGCTCTGCTCAACCTCGACCACTTCGCCGGCCACGTCGTGCCCGGCATGCTCATGGCTCTTGTGCCCTTTCGAGGTGATGCCAAAAACATGGCTGGTGGTTATTCAAGTGTCAACAACAAACAAGCCGTCGACCTGGATCATGCGAGAACCACATCAGGCTCCGTTAGTGAAAACGAACATGACCACGACCACGACCTCGGGCACAGCTTCATCTTTGTAGCAAAGGACATGACCAAAGAAATGAAGGCCAGGTATCCGGATGCCGAGGTGCACATTGTCAGACACATTGCCGACGCGTTCCGCCTGAAAAAAGGCTCCCAGGTCTTCTTGCGACCGGTACGTTCGCCAGTTCTCTTCCAGCTGGCAGGCCATGTTCCTGATTAACAGTCCCAACCAGGTTGACAAGGCTCACCCCACCGTCGAGGCTTCGCACGTCGAGATCTCCTTCAAGGACCAGTATCTTTCTCGCGCTGACATGTGGAGGTTGGTCGTTGAAGAGCTGACGCAGAGAACCGTGTACAAGAGCCAGCTGATATTCTTCCTGGGCACAATCAAGGCCCAGGTCACTGCCGTCTACGTCAATGGTAAGACGGTCCATTCTGCCTTCTTCGCCAAGAACACTCGACCCATCTTCCGCAGCGAATCGGCCAGGTATGTTCTCTTTATTCAAATGGCGCGGGAAATGTGGGATTTCGACCCCGAGGCTTCGGGTAAAATCATGTTCAACAAAGTGGTCAATGGCTTTCTACCTGCCTTGTTTAAACGATGGGCGGTGCTCAGGGTGAAACATCTTGTCAGTATCATCTTGTTCGCCCGTGTAGAGTATGATATCGGCATAAGCGCAGACCTTGCCAACAGCTCCTATATCAATGAATACTACACCGGGCGGCAGCCGTCGGGAAATCGCCGCCCCTACAAGGACTTTTACCGCGTTGTCGTGAGCGACATGGCAAGCGGTGAATGGACCACAATTCTCTACCAGCTGAAGAAAGAGTTCAACTACTTCCGCCGAGATATCAGCTCCCATCATCAAACCGCGAATGGCTTCGCCCATACAGATTCCGAGGACAGCAGTGGAAAGGACGGAGCGGTTAATCCAATCAAAGCCGAATCGTCCCTGTCGATCCACGGAAACGTCTTGGAGGCCATCAACATGGCCGCATCGCAATTTTCTCATGACCATGTCGACCGAGATCTTACGCGAACGGGAATATCTATCGCCGTCATCACCCCGGGACCTGGTGTTTTCGAGGTAGACTACGACACATTGCGACGAACAACAGACACCCTCGTAGGGAATGGAATCGGCATCGATCTGATATGCATGGCGGGCATGCCCTTACACTCCGCACCACTCTTCAAATACCGTAATCCTCAGTACTCCGAGGATAGTCGTGGTAGTGGTGCTCAGGGAACCGCCCTGTCAAGATCCTTCCACAGTCGAGACAGCACGCCGAACCAACGCACTCCAGTCGTTGGCAGCTTCCAGTCCCTCTCTGGATCATTGTCTCCAACCAAAGCACCCAATCTGGCCGGAAGGATTCCGACGCTGGCATTGGCGGGGGCCATTGAGATGTATTGCTATGCTTTGCCGCAATGGCTGCACATCTCCTATTGGGCGGAAGAATCCGAGGAGTCGCTATCATACGCCGGCATCGCGCTCGCTGTGTCAAGCAAAGACGAACAAGAAGATGGGGATTCGTTCAAGGCCAGATGCCGAATGTATGATTTGCAAATGCGCAGTATCTTGGACTCGAACGAGATCGAGACGCCTCAGTTGCGGACCGACCCCAACTATTCAGTCCATACTATCCAATCAACTGCTGTCGCCAAGCGCCGGCCGTCTCGACCGGGTGAAACAGTCTTTATCCCCAAAAAGCGTGCTCCTGGACCCTTGCTCGATTACGTATACGGTTACCTGAAGTTTACCCCGGACAAGCTCGCTCGTACTGGTAGAAAGTTGCTTTGGAAGCAATTGCAAGAATACGACGACGCCAAAGCTAAATGTGTCAAAACTCACCATTCCCAACGCTCCCGCCTCTCGTCAAGGAACAGAATAGAACTCGAAGACGTGACTCGAAGACAGCAGGTTGACGATGGATTTGCACTGGGAACATCTCTCCCCGAAAGAAAAGCTGCTGCGTACCTGCAGTTCTCTAGGAAATTCTCACTAAACACAATGGAAATAGAGAAGCCCAAACTATCGACTCCATCACCGTTGGCGTCGGCGTCGGTATCCCCGGCACCGGCACCAACACCGGCACCGGCACCGGCACCAACACCGGCACCGGCACCAACACCGGCACCGGCACCAACACCGGCACCGGCACCAACACCGGCACCGGCACCAACACCGGCACCGGCACCCAGACCTGCACACACGCCTGCACGCGCGTCTGAGGCAGCTCAGGCAGATCCTAGCTTGAAAAAGGCCAATTCGATGAAAATGCCCAAGTTCATGCGGCAAATCAGCCTTGGGCAGCGTGGCTTCGGAGTAGCAGCGCCAAAGGTAGCCGCCGCTGAGGTCAAGGTTGAAACTGTTAGCGCGGCAGCCGGGCCGTCGTCAACGGTTTTCAGTTCGCCTTACAGACCCCCTGCACGGCCGGGCGCTAGGCCTTCGACTCCGCAGACCATCGCGAGTCGCTCCTCCTCAACATCAGTAAAGCCAAGGACAAGGTCAGGGACGGTTGAAAGCAGATTCGACGGAATGCCCGTGACGCCAAGCATTCCGATTTCTAGAGACAGCCTTAAAATGCCAAGCACTGGAGCGACCCAAATGAGTACGAAATCACCGTCCATCTTGGTGTCTCATCACGAAGCTCGTCGCGAGAGGCGCCAAGAGGACAACGAAGTCCGCTTCTCCAACGCACTACGTCAAGAAGATGCCCAGAAGGTGTATACGAGCAAGCTGAGAGCCGGCATCGTTCCAGAGTTGCCACCCACGCTTTCACCATCGACCGCCATAACTCCATGGCTGACAATTTTGAACCCTTCTCGTCCCGAAAGCTACAAGATCGACGACACCATACTCTATAGTCGGTGGCAGCACGTCTTCCCCCGCACATCCGATATGAAGGTTCA
Organism: Claviceps africana; assembly: GCA_018360145.1. NCBI lineage: Eukaryota > Fungi > Ascomycota > Sordariomycetes > Hypocreales > Clavicipitaceae > Claviceps > Claviceps africana. The sequence continues at coordinate 60,487 of SRPY01000021.1, forward strand.
AAGATGGAAGACGCTCTGCTGTCCTGCGTCTGTGCCATTGACGACGGAGTACTTCCCATCCAAGGCTCAATTTGACACCGAGTATCAGAGACATCCTTACAATGTGGATCAGAACGTGGATGACGATGTACCGGATGAACCCAAGTCGCGCAACGATTTCATGAGGGAGCTCATCAGCATGCGATTTTCACAAGGCTTCCAGGTCGTTGTTGGACCACTAGTGGCTCGTGCGTTCGGCCAGAATCTAATCAAGATTGCGGACATATTTACTCGTGACCAGCCCCTGGAAGACGGGACTAGTGTCTTCATGTCTGCTGGAAACACGATTCACGAGCTCTCGTGTCTCAACGGCACAGAAGTCCAAGTGAACATCTATATGCGCAAGCCTATGGATCCCACTCCAGAGTCGCTTGACTTTCCGTCAACTTACAGGCCGGCCATTCGAACCGTTTTGGACTCTGAGTATGAGACCCATTCGATCGATATACTGACTCCCAAGCCAGACAGAAACTGGAATACAATCGATTCTTATTTGGCCGGGCACTATGACGAAACGGTAGACAGCTTGAAATTCTGGCGCGCCCGATTTGTCCTCGTACCTCTTAGTCAACGTCACTCATTGATTCCTGGAATCCACACGGGCGACAATCCGGAAGAGCTCCGTATCGAAGGCATAAAAAAGCTCGCCCAGCTGTGGCAGCGCAATCAATATGTGCCGCCAGCGGAAAGCGTGTTTCAGGCAGCGACAAAACCCATAGATATTGTGTACAAGACCGAGGACCCGTCAGTGGTAATTGCGGCCGAGCTTGAAACCTTGCCAATCTTGGAAAGTTTGGAGGGCAGCCAACGAAAGGGACAGCTCGTCACTAGGAAAGAACGATTTCAAAGGACCAATATTAACCTGGCAGCGCTGGCAGATGCTATGCAGCAGCCTGTGGAAAGTGGCGGAGTGCCTCTTCGAAACCGCCGGTGGCATCTCAGGATCTACACTGCCGCCTTCATAGGGTCTGACATGACTACTTGGCTGCTGGACAACTTTGAAGATCTCGATAGCCGAGAGGAGGCAGAGGAGCTCGGAAATATGCTCATGGTTTCCAATGAGCCTAAGGAAAAGGACAAGGGGAAAAATAAGGAGAAGGAGAATAAAAAGGCTAAAGTAAAGGAAAGGCAAAGGGAAAGGAAAAGGGAAAGAGAAAAAGAGAGGGGAAAAGAGGGGGAGGGAGGGATGGAGATAGAGATAGAGATAGGAGTAGAGATTGAAAGAGAAAGAGAGAAGCAGAAGAAGAAAGAGAAAAAGAAAAGGAAAGATAAAGAGAAGGAGAAGGAAAAGAAGGATAAAGAGAAGGAAGAGAAAGAGGAGAAGGAGAAGGAGGAGAAGAAAGAGGAAGAGAAAGAGAAGGAGAAAGAGGAGGAGAAAGAGGAGGAGAAAGAGGAGGAGAAAGAGGAGGAGAAAGAGGAGGAGAAAGAGGAGGAGAAAGAGAAGGAGAAAGAGAAGGAGAAGGAGGAGGAGAAAGAGGAGGAGAAGGAGGAGGAGAAAGAGGAGGAGAAGGAGGAGGAGAAGGAGGAGGAGAAAGAGGAGGAGAGAGAGGGAGAGAGGGAATCTAAAAAGGATAGGGATGAAGACGTGGATAAGTATGAGGACAAAAGTCGTGACCGAGAAAAAGAAAAGGACCTGCACAAGGAGAGGGATAAGGAGAAGGACGGAACAGGCTTCAAGTCTGACAAAGCGAGAGGTCTCTTCATTCATGTGCAAAGACGTCACAACTTTCGCGACGGGAACTACTTCTACCAGTTTGCGCCCGAATTCGCAAAGTCTAGGCCTGGATGGTTTGGCGGAGGCGGACGTCGCGATATGTCCTCCTCTGCTCCGGCCATATCGGACGACGGCTGCGGTTCGCCACGACTCGGCATGTCTCGTCCAATCGCCAAGGATATTGCGACATCACCCCCCTCTTTTGGTCTACCCTTTGGATACAGCGCAGCAACCAACAATCGTCCACAGGTTATGCTTAGCAGAATGATCAAATACGACATTGATCCTCGCAAGCGATCACCCCGTCCGGAGCGCATAGAATTGCACTATGATCGTCTGCACAACCCGGATAACTGCTACCACATTCGCATATGCTGGATGAGTGCGACGTCTAAGCTAGTGGAAGACACATTGGAGAGCTGGGATCGAGAAGCTAGCCAGTATGGCCTTCGGCTGGTCGAGGTCCCGATCGATGAAGCATGTCGCATCACGGAGACCAACCCGTTCCGCAAGCCGTACCTGATTCGCCTCTCTACACGACCCCCGGCTGAGCGGCCCGAGACGTACTATGATCCAAACTCTTTGGGTCCCCAGACGGGACCGAGCAGAAACTTTTACCAGACAGCCATCCTCAAGAGTTTCGACTTTGTCCTTGACATGGAGGCTGCAGCCAACTTCCCCGCCGACGTCGATGTACGATACTCGTGGGGCAAGCCCGAGTTCAAGTATACTCAGTACATGCACCGGTCCGGCACATTGCTTGCGCAGATCAACGACGAGGGCGAGTTTTTGCTTCTCATCAACAGCCTCCACTACAAACGTGCCACCGTCGGTCGCGACAAAGAGCCTCGTATCCAGGTGCTCCCTTCCGAAAACCCCTCCGCGCCCCCAAGCACCAACCGCTCCGTCTGCGTCTGCCATCTTTCATTGTCATGTCCGGCTGGCCAAGCCACATCGAGCAGCTGTGCCGGCGGCTCTGATGTTTCTGCTCCGGCCCCATCACCCCAAGCACAACCAGCGTTCTACCACTATTCCCCCGCCGTCCGCCCTGCCGATGCCCCCGTGGCCGGACCTCACGTCCCCTACTACACCGCGCGGCCCGATCCAGACGCCATCAAGGACGAATTGGAACTCTTTTGCCACGACGAAGTGGCCCTGACAGCATTCTACAAGGACATTTTGGAAAAGGGCCAGCATCGACCCCACGGGACGCCCGCATCCACAGCAACGACACTTTCGCTCGCGGGCCTGGAATCCGTTCCCGAAGCAAACATTCCCTCGCTCGGCCTCCCACCCGGTGTATTGGGTGACAATTCTTCGGGGGTCGGTGGCCAGTCTGCTTCCGGTGTGGCGAGTATACGAATGAGCAATCCCATGGCATTTCTGAGGAGAGGAAGTGTCCAATATGATGGAATGGGATCGGTGTCCTCCAAGGGCAAATGAAGAAAAATAAACAAAAATAGGTGTTGCACAAGTCCATTGTATGTATTGAGTATCTCATGGATTTGGTTGAGTGAGTCACGAGATTAGGGCGAACATGTATATTTGATATGGGTTTTTGTATAAAGCGTAAATATTTCACGATGGATCTCCAAGATACGTGCTTGGTTGACAACTTGAGAGCGCCCATTGGCGGGATCCATACACTTGATAAGACGTGCCTGGCCATCGTGAAGCAATCTGTACAATCAACGGAGACACGTAGAATCATTTTTTCAACTATCTGTTACTTTGTTTTTCAAACTGTCATTACTAGGGAAAGGTGTAGTGAATCTTGAGTCCGCAGGGTTTTGTCTTGCTCTATCTTGGCGCCGAGACAATGAAGGAGATGAAAAAAAATCAAGATAAATTGAACGTCAGATAGGGGTATATTGTATTGCCTCTGGAACTCATTGTATCCACATGGCCAGCATCAAAATATGAAATGCATGCATGTCCTTTCGTCGTAAACGCCGAACAATGATTGCCGAAATTCAAAAGAAACCAAAAAAAAAAAAAAAACATCGCCTGGAAATTATCAAACGGGAGCAGCCTTGAGAGGCCTATTGATGGGAAACCGTCCCTTGCTGCCTGTTGGGCCCGCCCCCTCTGGCCATTTTCTGGCTCCGTATTTTGTAGATGAGGTCGACTACAACATCGTTCTCTTGTACGCCGAGGCCGTTGAAGTGCTTCCTAACAGCCTTGGCCAGACCGTCCTTGCTCTGCCGCTGGGTCTGCGACTTCCGAACCATGGTTGGGGAGTACTGGCCGACGCTGCCGGGGCGCGAAAGCACGGTGTGGTGAAAGGTACTGACGTACGAGGCCGGGGTGCTTAATTGGTGCTCGCGGCGGTAGGAGTGCAGGAATTCCCGCTCAAACGACGACCAGTTCATCTAGACGAGACGGAGAGATGAAAAGAGTTGGCATTAGTTGCTTCTCGACCTGGACGGGGACGTTGGTAGGCTCCAGCGAGGGCGGCAGCGCAGAGAGAATGAAACGGGGAAAAAAAAAATTGGCACGTACGGAAGGCGCGTGAGACTCGGTGGCATTTCGCAACGGAGCTGATGTGGGCGCCATGACTGCCGGTTCGCGAACTTGGGATGCGCTGTTCTGGCTGGCTCCTCGGCGCATCTTGGCGGGCGCGGGCTTGCCTTCGTTGCTTTTCTCCTTGGAGCTGGCGGCGGAGTCGGCCTTGTGATCGTCACCGGCGGCGCGTGAGGACTTGGAGGGCGCCATGGGGAGGAGCGAAAGTCGAGGACCGGGGGTGGTTTTCGATTATGTGGGCGGGAGGTGGAAGAATCAGCAGGTGGTATGGTCATGTAGGGGGGAGTTATTCTTCCACGAGACGGCGGCAATGGCGAGTTCGGCGAGTTTTGCGACACGGATGGAGTGAGTCGTGCCACGGATTGATGATGGAGAGACAGACGGGTGGGGCGGGCGGTGAGCCGTGCGCGTGGCCCGTGGATGGTGGGAAGGAGCTATCTAGCTGCCGCTTACCCGTGCCACGCCCCACGGCATATTCCCTTGCATACTTTACAATGTACATAGAGTGGGTCGTAAGTAATCCCGAAACTTTACACATTGAAATTGTATGGCAAATTGTTTAGAGGTACCTGAACCCACTATATATAAGTACTACCTAGGTAGGTAGGTACCTAGGTATGTATGCGCGGGATGAACTTGACGGTAAAGTCGATCCAGCGTTGCAACTTACAAACAGACCCGCGGCGCAATAGGTGACTGTCGGCAGCGTCTGAAATTTTATCAACATGCGCATCTGTAACGCCGGCCCCACTGCCTCCTGCCTCCTGCCTCCTGCCTCCTGCCTCCTGCCTCCTGCCTCCTGCCTCCTACCTCCTACCTCCTGCCTCCTACCTCCTGCCTCCTGCCTCCTGCCTTATATGACTTTAAGCTTATCCGTCTCCTGCCTCCTTCTGCCTTGCACCCAAGACCACATCTCCTGCCATCTCTTCCCCCGCTTCAGTCATCGTTGATTCCAAGAAAGCACCAAGAGGGATCATTTGTTCACGACAAGTGCTCCATCTTGAATCCAAGTCTCGAAACGTACCGAGTTGGTGAAGACTTGCTTCTGTCGTTAATCTCAAGCTCGCCTTTTTTTTGTGTGTGTTTCTTCCTCACAGCTCAAGCCTGGTAAGTCTTGCCTGGGACAAGTGCTTTTGCATCAATCGTGTTTGAACTGCTTGCACATGAAACCCCCCCACTGTCATAGGAGCGCAATTATTGAGCCCATTTGTCGATGCCGTTTCTTTTCTGTCAGCTACTTGCGGCATTTCCACTCAAACATGCATTGGTCGCCATGATTCACTTGGATAGCAAGCTGGACTCATGGCGAGGTTCGAACCTGCTAATTCCAAGAGAAAATGAAGAAGAACAATATCAGGTCGTCGGCAGCATTTGCTCATTTGCTCATACCATCTGGTTCACGGTTCCGCCTGTGCAGCCAGTGGTCATGTAAATTGATTTTGAAACGGTTGACCTATCCGTGGCATTCCAGATCATGGTGTGAGAATTTTCCTCCAGAAATGGTCATATGGTCACCTATGAGGATTGCTCCCCCGTGGTACATTCGGTTGATCGTCCGCGTAACTCTTCTTCACCAAATTCTTTGCGTAGCAATTATTTGGTGTGACCTTGAGACAAAACCTTGACGGCTGCGAGCTGTAATACTATGAACCCTAGGTCTCATACACTCCAAAAGGTCCTTGTTCCCCTCGAGTGCCGATTTGGAGCGGTGTTCGCTTTACGTGGGGGACGGAGAACCCAGCTGCGAGTACGAAAAACCCAGGACATGATTACACCAGGCCATGACCTCACTAGAGATGCCTGAAACGACATCGCCTGTCGTGGAATTTGCAGAGGAAATCCCCTTTGAGCGTCTCAAATCTAACGACAAAACTCCTGGAAAGAAGCGGCGCAGCAGAAAAGGCTTAGTCAAGCGCTTTAAATGCATGGTGGAAGCGTGCGGAAAGAGCTATTCCAGGGCTGAACATTTGTAGGCACCAAGTATCATCTATAATTTATATATATTTCGTGTTGCAGGATCAGGCTAACGTGAGTCAAGATATCGCCACCAGCTAAACCATAGCTCAGACCATGTCTTTGTGTGCGCATATCATGGATGTGCCCGCAATTTCGTTCGGGCAGACTTGCTCAAGAGGCACATGAATCGCCATGCCACAAAAGGCGTTCAAATACCCGTTTATGACGACAAACTTGGGAAGCAGTCGCAACTATCGATATCTCAAGTCACCCCGTCATCGTCAGAGCCTTATGCGGGTATATTGGCCGGGGAGTCTGTTCCAACCCAGTCGCAATCCTTTGCCCCTCAAGATGTTTGTCAGAGGTCTCAGTCCCCCATAGGCAACAAACCATTAAATACTAGACAAGACGTTATTCCTTCCCTTCCCGATGTCGTGAATGGACTCTCTGGGCATGCGGTGTGCAGACTGGCACAAACCCCGAGTCAGATACATTTCATGCCGTGTAACAATCCGTTAACCGCATCAGCAGGCTCAGCTCACAGCCAACTCTATCACAACTCATCATCAAGCCACGATGAGACTTCCCAATCAAAACCTGGTTTTGTCACCTACCCTGGAGTTGTCTCGTTGGACCTACCGCAAACTGAATACACATCAAGTCGATCCGAAATCTCATCACATCTTGCACAGCATTTGGTTCCTCAAGCCCAGTCGCAGCAATTTCGCCAAACGACGCAAAACCAAGATGCTGATATGACTGGTCTTGAAAAGGTAGCCATCTCTAGCGTTGGTCCAGTTTTTGGGGACGACGGTGTGCCGAGCAAGTCGCCGCACATTGAGATGCCCGAGGATTTTATGGCCTATCTGTTCAACTCCATGCCAGCCCATGGTTCGCATACTGAACACGGCTTTCATGGTTCGAGCTTGAAGTAAGCTGGCATTGGTCTCGACAGACCCTTTATCTTGCAAAGGCAAACTGGCTAATTTCATTCCCAGCTACGGAGAATTGCAAGATATGCAGTATCTGACGGCACCGTTCATGACGAATAATACCGGAGTACTCACTTATGTTTCCACCGCATCCCAGCGCATCATGTCGGTGACAAATTTGCTTGATGGAAATTCTCCTGAGACCAACATATCAGAACATCGTAGTCAAGAAGTCTTCGAATTTATCAGAGATCGCTTCTACGAGCAGGAGGTACCCGTTACTGAGCGCAGAAGGGAAAACATCATCGGTGGAGACCGGGTCAATGACGATCATATGCTGAGCAGACATATGATGCAAGCTTACCTCGTTTCCTATTGGTACCATTTCAGCGACCAAATTCCCATTCTTCATCGACCCAGTTTCTCATCGGAAAAAGCACCAATCTTGTTATTACTTGGCATGATCACAATTGGCGCTTCTTGTTTAGACGGGACATTTGGTCAGGATGTCATAGATGCTGGGGCCGAGCTAGCGAGCTTCATTGCCAGGCACTTGCGTTGGGAGATATTCATGGACACCAACTTTCGACCGCCGTCCAAGTTGTGGGTGTTTCAAGCACTTATTCTATTAGAAATTTATGAAAAATTGTTCTCCACGAGAGAGCTACACGAAAGGGCGCATATCCACCATGCTACCACCATCACGCTCATGCGCCGTGGTCGCTGTCTGATGGGCAAATGGATGGAGTCGCCACTGCATCAAAAAGCAGGTCTAGACGGCACCAAGCAGGGCACAGGCACGGATACTGGCAAACAGTCACCGGAGGACTGGTGGAGTCATTGGATCATGAATGAATCCACCAGACGGGCAGCATTCGCCGCCTTCATCATTGACTCAACCCACGCAACAATGTTTGGCCACTCTGCGGTAATGGCAACGCATGAAATCAGGCTTCCATTGCCTTGCGATGAATCACTTTGGCGAGCGAAAAGCAGTACTGAAGTTGTCCGGGCTAATGCTCGCCTCAACTCGCTGGGCATCCGACCCATATCTTTTCTCGAGGGACTCAAGCGGACATTGAGTCACCAGGAGGTTAGGACGAGCACATTTGGGAGGACCGCCCTCATGGCTGGGCTTATGAGTGTGACATATCATCTGAAGCAACGGGACCTGCAGGTTAACATGCTTGGTGGCAGGGTGATCGAAGCCTCGGCTGGGCGTGACAAGTGGCGCGAGGCTTTGACGCGAGCGTATGACTGGTGGAAAAGTGATTTCGATCAGAGAATGCGAGATGACGAGCCTCAAAACGACCCTTATGCACAACATAACGCCCGCATTGAAGCCCATACCGCCTTTGACAGCCGCATAGTTCTTCATCACATGGCTCATATGGCGATGGACACGGATTTTATCGACTGTCAAATATTTGCCAGAGCCAAAAGACTGTTTGGGAGAACAATCAGGCCACGGGAACTCAGCAATGCTCAGAGAAGGGTCAAGGAACAATGGGCACCGTCTGCGAAGGCCAGAAATGCCACGCTGTCTGCTTTCAGGTTGTTGAGCTCCGTCTTGTTGCCGAATGGATCCGCATCCACCAACGCAAGCGGCTCTTGGCCCAAGGGCATTTACAGCACTCGGCACGATGTGCTCATAAACAGGCCCTGGGTGCTCTATTTTGCGGCCCTGGTAGTATGGTGTTACGGCTACGCCGTGGAAGGTCCATGTGGTAAAAGGGGGGAAATGTGGTCTCTCAACGAGAATCACCGGCAGATGCAGGCCTATCTGTCAACGTATGCAAGCGTCAAGGATGCAAATGACTTCCAATTCATGCGAGGCGTCAACAACAATACGGCACTCTTGATTGTGTTGCGTGACGCTTTTGACAAGACGAAATGGGATTTGCTTCAAGAAGGCGCGCATCTGATGAGAAACTGTATCATTTTGAACGAAGGGGGGACCGTGGCATAGCCCGTGAGTTGGTCATTTAGTTAACGGAAACGTCGATGTGCGCGACACGACGTGTACATTGTAGGAACGCAGTGGCTCCGTCACAAGTAGAATACATCAAGTTTTAATTCCACGGCAGTATATCTATTTCTATTGAAAGGATGGACCTGTATAAGCTGTGACATCCGAGTGCCATGGCGCGGAAGATACAAACCAGGCATAAAGATACTTGTTGAGTCGTAAGTCAATCCGAGGTCATCTACTCTCTTCAAGGGGAAGGCTGTTGACTGATCGGACGTTTGACCATGGGCGATCCCAGCCCAAGTGCAAACAGTCCACCACCGACTTATCTCTAAAGAGAGGAGGGGAAAAAAAGGAAGAAAAGAAAGGAGAAAAAGAGAAAAAGAGAAAAGACAAAAAAAGAAAAAGAAAAAAAAGGAAAAGAAAGGAAAAGCAATCCAACTGTTCAACGCCGCTATCCTAGATCTTGGGCTCGGGATCGATATTCGCCTTGAGATGCTCACATATACTAACAATCTCCCCGTCTCTCTTCCTTTTCATGACGCCCTTCATGGTGGCCAATCTCTTGCCGACCTGAATTACTTCCGCATCAAGAATGACCTCCTCCCCCATGGGCACGGGCCGGAAGTATGAGACATTGAGATTGCGCGTCACGCCGAGGAACTGCCAAAACCCAGGCTTGCTGATGAGAACGAGGGGCAGGGTGGTACACAGATCAAAGAGAGTCGCTGCGGCGCCGCCGTGCAGATTCCCCAGGCGATTGCAGTGACTGTCCAGACAGGTGAAGGAAAAGGAGACGCGGGCCGGGGTGCCGGGGTCGGCAGATATGACGTTGAGGTGGGGAAGGAGCGTGGACATCCATTGCTGGGGAGAAACGGAGGCAAACGGGGCGGGGGAGATTAGTTTTTGGATGGTAATTAGAAGTGGGCACTTGAATGAGACGACTCACTCCTGCTCTCCAGCGCTCATCGTCGTCCTTGGTCAGCCATGCTTGGAGTTCTTGGACGACACGACCCACGTGGTTCTGGGGCCAGTCTGTGTCTTGGCCGTCGGCCATGGTCTTTGACAGTATGTGATTGTGGTTCTCTGTTTGGATGGAGGGGGAGGAGGAGGAGGAGAGGAGAGCGTGGCGGCTCAAGGCTTGTAGGAGGGAGTTGGAGGAGCCGGCAGTCGGCAGTCGGGACGTGGGGATCAGCCGGACTGATTGCCGAAGCCCGGTTCGGCAAACGGAGGAAGGGGCTAGAGTGTTGGTTGGGTGTGGGGAGGGGGGTGAGGGGGGTGAGGGAGGGCTGTTTAGGTAAGGAGAGGTTGTTTCCGCCGCGACGAAGGAAGGAGGGACCCGCCGCCCGTCACTGCCGAGGCTGCTTCACATGGGATCCACTTCAGCTGCCGCAGCCGCTCCGCAGCTTTTCCTTCTTTTCCTTCTTTTCCTCTCCGGCACGGAGTGCAGGATTGCGTTCAATGTTGGTTGCCAAACCACAACGATCCGGGCGCCACCGATCTTCACCCTCGACAAGAGAAATCCTCGGCGGCTTCTGCGATTGGCGACTCTTGGGTACGCGCCATCCACGCGCCTTGCGCCTCGCGCCCCGCGCCCCGCGCCTCAAAGGTCTCGGGCTCTGGGGTTCTCAGGCTCCTCGGCGTTTGTGTTCTCTTCGGTCCGGTCCGCTCTGCCGTCATGGAGTTCGTCACGACCCTCCGAGGCACATTCGACGATCAGAAGCCGTCGCTATTCGAGGTCCTCTCGGAGCAGCAACTCAACAACCTGTTGCCTCCCACGCTCAGATACCTGCTCACCGTGGCCACGCAGAGACATCCGCGCTATCTTCTGCGCATCCTCAATTCCTTCGATGAGCTGTACGCGCTCTTCATGCTCGCCGTCGAGCGATACTACCTGCGTACCCGTGGCGCGTCCTTCACCGAGCATTTCTACGGCCTCAAGCGGGAAAAGGCCCTGAGGGGCGAGATACCGCGCGCGAGCATCTCTTCCCCCCATCTCGTGCGCCAAGTCTTGAAGCTCTCCACGTCCGACGTGTGGAAGAATCTGGCCGTCATGGTCGGTGTGCCCTATTTGAAGCGCAAGCTAGACGAAGGCTACCAGGTGAATGCGCCTAGAGCGCTGCTCGGCTCCTCGTATACTCGAATGCCAGAGAAGCCGACTCTGAAGGACCGGTTTGTGCACTACTATCGATGGTTCCTGACCAACATGTACCCCAGTCTTCACGCCGCCTACTACTTTGCCATACTGGCCTTTAATCTTGGCTACCTGTTCGACCGAACCAAATATCACAATCCGCTCATGTGGCTGATCGGCACACGGCTTCGCCGCATGAACAGCGCCGATTACCAAGCCATCGAGGACCTGTCAAAGCCAAAGCCCGGAAACCGGACGGAGCCTCGATCGCTGTTCTCGCCGAGCGAATGGGGGTCCAAGGCCCTCTCCGGCCTGTCTGTTCTGTTGCCGACGAGCATATTTGCACTCAAGTTCCTCGAGTGGTGGTACCAATCCGATTTCGCCAAGCAGCTGTCGCGAAAGGCGGCCGAGAACATTGACCTGCCACCACCGATTGTCAGAGGGCCGAGTAAAAAGTCGGTCCTTGCTGCACAGGGCAAGGAAGTCGAGGCGAACACGGACTCGGCGGCGGCTGCGAGCGAAGAAGGAGGAGGACGAGGAGGACGAAGAGAATGGACTGCCGACTACGCTCCGATTGCAATGACCTCGATGCTACCCATCTACGTGGTCCCGTTCCCGGAAGATACTGCACTATGCCCGATCTGCGGCGACGACATCGTCACGCCGACAGCCTGCCAGACGGGCGTGGTGTATTGCTACGCCTGCATCCACAGGTGGATCGAGGGGACTCACGACAAGCAGGCAAGCTTTATGAAGACGAGGTCCGGCAAGTGGGAAAGCGGGATAGGCCGCTGCGCGGTCACGGGAAAGCGTGTTCTGGGCGGCACAGAAGGCTTGCGCCGAATCATGATATAGGATTGGGCGCGAAAGGGGCAGTCGCGACGAAGGTGTTTGAGAATAGAAGCATGAGCGGCGCGGTTCAACGTCGACAGCTCAAGGACGCGTACCAAAGGGACAAGCCTGGCTCCTCAAACACAATCCAGTCGGCCCCGTCCCGTCTGGTGTCGTGTCTCGGGTCACGCACCGAGTCTCGGCCTCTCGGCGGAATGCAGGGTGCGCGTCTGGCCAACCACAACTCGCCCTGGGGATCCACTTTTGCCGGTTCTGGAATGCAGGTCCGTCCCGACATTGTTATCGGGGGCGGCGGCGGCGGCGGCGGCGGCGGCGCGGCGACAAAGACAACAAAGACAACGGCGACGAGCGGAGAGATGATGGCCTGGTTCTGTTGATTCTGAGGATCTTCTGGTGTGTCGACCCAGTCGGCTGGCCATGTTCGCTGGATGGCCCCGACCATGTACATATGTTGTGCGCAACGGTTGAAGCCTCTTTCTCCTCCATTTGCGACAAACAGTCCGAGAAGTGTCTCAAGCATTTTTTTTTCTGTGACAGACGTCAGTCTCACACTGGAATGCAACGCAGTCGCCAGCCTCATGTCCATGGTGCCTAGGGGCCTTGTACGAGGACGAGCCACGGCCAACTACGCGGACAACTTGTCCAGGGATAGAAACATGCGATACTTCCAACTATGAGACCCGACACCAACCTCTTTCCTGCCATTTCAATTTTTTTTGGAACATGATGGATTTGATGCCAGTATATAATGCCTCCGTGTCTGTGACACGTCCTTGTAAATTACATTACGTTTTTCCGTCGTCTCTCTTCTCTCTCCCCAACCTTTATTTCTGTCTATTTGGCAGCTGTCTCAAATCTTTTTTTCATCTATTTTCTTCTCTTTCCTCCTCGGAAAAACTTGGCTGCATCCTTGCGTCGAATCAAAACTGCACATCCAATCAAAGTTAATCCCTCGTCGCTCTTCATTTTGGACTTGGCTAGGCACACATCCTGCTGGCCATTCCTCACCATGGCGTACGCCTTGGCTACCTCATACGCCGGGGAAGCTCTCCTCTCGGGCTTCAACTGGTTCGACAAACCGGATCCCAGCAACGGATTCGTATCGTATCAGAGCCGGGCGAATGCCGAGGCGCAGGGCTTATACTCTGTGGACAAGGTGACGGGCGTGGTTCGGTTGGGCGTCGATCACGCAAATGTCATCTCTTCGGGAAGTGGACGGCCGAGCATCCGGCTGGAAAGTAAAGAGTCGTATGACCATGGCCTTTTCGTTGCCGACTTCTTGTACATGCCTCCATCGCAATGTGGTCTGTGGCCGGCGTGTAAGTTTTGCTCCTCTAAAAAAAAAAAAACTAAAAAAAAAAAAAAAACTCAGACATAACCTATCCCTGTCCCGTACTTAAAACTCGTCATTTCTGCGGCTTGTCTTCCAGACAAGATTTTTCACCGTGTTTCTGACTGACGCGCGCAAAAAAAAATGGAATAGTCTGGTCATACGGGAGCGACTGGCCTCGTGGCGGCGAAATCGACATCATCGAAGGTGCCAATGATCAGCACCGCAACATAATATCTGCACACACCAGCAAGGGATGCACCGTTTCCAAGACACTCAAGTCCAAGGCCTCGGGTACCACGCGCTTGACCAACTGCGACATCGGCAATGAGAACGTCGGGTGCGGCTATGATCCTCCGGCCAACGATTCGACGTCGTACGGAGATGATTTCAACGGTGCCGGCGGGGGTGTGTACGCCATGGAGTGGGATTCCGAATTCATCAAGATCTGGCACTTTTCCCGAAGTCAGATCCCCGCGGATATCAAGGGGAAGAAGCCGACTCCCGACAAGTGGAGGTTGCCGGATGCGATATTCGGTGGCGACGGCTGCGATGTGGACAAGCACTTCAAGGGCATGAGTCTGGTTATCAACATTGTACGTGTTTTACGTGATGGCTTCTTTTTAATTCTCGCTTGCATGTTCCGCCAACTTTGCTGACCAATGCTGCCTTCACACCAGAACTTCTGTGGTGATTGGGGCGCCGACGTCTGGGGCAAGTCGGATGGCTGTGGGATATACGGTCCTACGTGCAACGAGTTCGTGGCCAAGAACCCAAAGGCCTTTGCTAATGCCTATTGGGACGTCCGATACATTGACGCATACCGGAAGAAGGCAAAGGCGCCCGCTCATGCCGCTCTGGCGGCCGCCTCGCACACGAGGAACAACTCGACAACCTGGACGGTCGGCCGCAACGGCACCAACAGCCTCAACACGACGGCAGTCGTCGTCCAACACAACGCAAAGCCTGCCTCTCCTCCGGCGTTCTTGTCCTCCTCGTCATCATCATCATCATCATCATCATCATCGGGAGAGCTCTCGCCCAACCGTCTTTCCGGCGCGCCGTCGACTCCCAGCGACCCCCTCCCGGTGGATGGGGCGGCCCTCCTGGGCTGCTTCGGCTCGAGCAATGGCTTCGAGAGCTTCCGCAAGGTCGCCGACAGCAGGTCCATGACGGCAACGCAGTGCGCGGAGCTGTGCGAGGGGACCACCTTCTCCGGCACCTACGACACGCAGTGCTTCTGCGCCGCGGCTCTCGACGCGAACACGCGTGCCGTCGACGGGGAATCCGGCGCGTGCAACCGGCCTTGTCCGGGCAACAGCGCGCAGTTGTGCGGCGGTCTGGCGACGGCCTCGGTCAACATGCCGGCCAAGTTTGCCAACATATCGTCCCCCGCCGCCGCCGCCACCACCGGCTCGCCCGACCTCGCAGCTCTATCCCCAAACCCGGCCAAGAATTCCACCCAACAGCGCGTCTTCCGCCGAAAACCAAGAAGCCCGCTCCCGCTCCCCCGACGAGACGCCAGACCCGTCAACATGCTCCTCACCGTCTACGGCACCCTCGACGAGACCACCAAGCAGCCGCTTCCCGTGCCGGCCCGCATCGCCTCGCCCGAGAAGCCCTCCGCGCCCACGGAAGAGCACCCTCAAACACCGAATCAACCCGCGGCGCTCTCGGTCCAGAACGAGACCGCTCAGCCTGCCAGGCGGCCCGCCCAGAACGCACACCTGCCCGCCGCCCCCGAGCCCGTCGAGCCACCGAGTCAAAGCACGCGTCCTCTGTCCGGAACAGGAACACGAGATGTCCCCTACGCGTCGGGCGTGCCCGTCGTGACGGCCGGGGCGGACCGCCCCAGGATGGCCACGGCACTGCGTCTTCCCGTCCTGATAATGCTCCTCCTGTCCGTCTTGCTTTGAGGGACAAGTACCACGTGGGCCGCAAGAGCCAAAAACGTCGTTTTTTTTTCTTCCCCTTCCTCTTTGCGTCATTTTTTTTTCAATTTCTCTTTCTATTTTCTATTATTTTATTCGCTTCTCTTCTTTTTCTTTATCCTTATTTTCTCTTCTTCTTCTTTTAGCCTTTTTTTCTCTTCTTTTTTATCCTTTTTTATCCTTTTTTTCTCTTCTTTTTTCTCTTTTTCTCTTCTTTTTATCCTTTTTTCATGTCATTTTGAACCACGCAAAGGAACGCATGCCATGACTTTTACATGTCTAATGACGTATGAGGCGTTGGATCGATGACCCCCCCTTTTCATATACCCTCACGTGGCCAAGTGCGAGGGCCCATCCGGCGGTGCTTACGGGCCTCGACTCGGGAGACGCGGAATCACAAGGTTATTCCGGGGCGGGAGGCTCGTCAGGGATGGGTAGATTAGAAAATCAAATGTTGATGGACTGGTGTACATGTCTGGGAGTTTTGTGTGCCTCGGAGCACCTCCCTTTTTCTGTATATAATTCTAATGCCTGTGCAAAAATGCCATGCTCGGAAACGATTTCAAATCTAATTCTAGCCTCCCCGTGACAGCCATGCATTCTCTACATGTCCACTACAACAGCCCTGCTCACAACCTTGCCCGTGTTCCGGTACATTTGCGCAGCATTCACCATCAGATTCCCCTGGTTGCTGCCCGGCCCGCCCATCAGCAACTTCCACAAGACGCTGTGAATGCCGTGAAAGACCACGGCAAGTATGTCGCACCAGGACGAGTTGGGAAACAGGTCCCAGAACAGGCCGCGCCGCGGTCGCGACAAGAGGCGCTCGTAGGCGTGCTGCATGTCGTCAAAGTAGACGGATTCTTTGCCGTATGCGCAGTGGCAGTGGCCAAACACGTGGAGTCGCGGTTTTACGCGCCACACTTCACGGAGGAGCTCAGGACAGCCGTTGTCAAGGTCCAGATGATGTTTCTGCGGAGGGCAGTGTCAGATTCTTTCCGAGGTTCGTATCGCAAAAAAAAAAAAAAAAAAAAAAAAAAAAAAAAAGAGTTAAGAGAAGGAAAAGGACGGAACCCACCGGAGGAGTGTGCGTAACCAAAATGTCCGTCTCAGGAGGCACTTTACTAAACCACGGTGCTTGCGCAGGGAGATATTGGAAACTACACCCATGTTGAAACCGGGACCAGGTCAGTCAACGTCCAACACTCGAGTGCCCATTCACGAGAGCAAACACCGGGGGAAAAGTTGGAAAAAAAAAAAACCCACGCAAAGGTCTCGGGGCCACACTCGGGAATGTCGGGCGCGCCAAAGATGGAAATGTCGCGGCCCTTGATGTGGTGCACGGAGCTCTCGCCCTGGAGGTAGACGATTCCGTCGAGGTCGAGCACGGCGCCGTGCTGGCGATCCTCGGCGGACCGGCTCCGGATATCAAAGTAGCTGTCGTGGTTGCCGGCGACGACGACCTTGACAGGGTGAGGCTGGGACTTGAGCCAGTCCAGCTGCTTCTGGATGTCGGCGGCGGTGCCGGCATTGGTGAGGTCGCCGGCGTGGATGAGGATGTCGCCGGGGGGTACGTCGACGAGCTGATCGTGCGTGTCCGAGATGCACACGACGCGGACGGCGGGCTTGTGCCGCGGCGGGACGAAGGGCTTGCCGCGCAGGAACAGCACGAGGTGGTAGAAGTTGGTCGTGAAAAAGGTCAGGGGCGAGAGCAGCAGCTGGTCGAGGACGGTGAGACTCTCCCACTGGTGCGGGCGTCGCAGGCCGAGCCAGACGAGGAGGCCCATGATGGCAGCTGAGGCTCGATGTGCTTCGGTTGGTTCGATTGCTTCTCGGATGCTTTCTTTCTTGCAACGAGAAGCGCAACGAGAAGCGCAAGGAGATGTGTCGTCGGCGTGTCGACGTCGTTGACCAAGTCGAGTGTCAGTCGAGTGTCAGTCGTCCGTCGCTCCTTCCGGACTTCTAGTGTCTCGCATGCATGCTCTGCATGTTTTACCAAGTGCCGAGCGGTCCGAGTGCCTAGACCGGTAGGCTGGCAGGTGGCAGGCAGGTGGCAGAGGGCAGATGTGGTTTGGTGGGGCCGACGGCGAGCCTCAGGTCCAGCCTACTTAATCCTTTTTTTACATACCTACTTAGGTACACTGCTGCACTCTTGGCCCCTCACCGCCTACCTAATGGGACAAATCAGGCTCCACTCTGGAGGAGTGTGGGCCAGAAGAGCTTAAGCTTGGTGGGCGGCCGTCGAGATTCTTTCTCAATGACGTCTGGTGAGTGACTCCATCCCTCTTCTTCTGTGTCGGCACATTCTCGAAGCTGGGCTCTCCTCCCTCTGGCTCAACCATTTTTGCCATTTAATTACCTACTTACGTAACTGCATACCTAGGTACCTAGGTACCTATCTACCTAACCCAAGTACCTAGGTACTTACCTACTTGGGTAAGTATGGAGTACATAACGTCCCTACTAGGTACTTACTTTAGTCACCTACTAAGTACATGCAGTGTCAAGACCCGCCTCCTGCATGCCGCATCTCGTTCCGACCCACCCTCCATTCGCTTCGCTCCTCTCTCCTGCCTCGCGGACCACGCCTCGGAGCAAACGAGCGACACCATGACGGGCTTGCGGCAGCTCTATGGCAACAAGGGGGACGATGCCGGTTCTGACAACTTTGGGTAAAAACCTATTCTGTACCCGGATGACTCTGGCTGCGCATTTCGCCACGGCTCCCAGCGCTAACAGACAGGCAAAATAAATAAATAAAGGGTCGACTATGTGATTCACTACTTGGTCCCTGCAAAAGGTTTTACTTGAACCGCCCCAGACATGGCCGCGAACCGTCCGTATTAACGACTCGTTTCCTCTTCCCTTAGAACGCGCCGAGGCGGAAGCCGGCTTCGTGCAGCTCATCCAAGCCCTGACCAATGTGGGTTTGGCCACCGAGGTCCGCACCGGCGACGACACCGGCGACACGGCCTCGTTGCTCGTCTTTGTCAAGATGGCGTCGTCAGACTTGCTCGCCCAACAGGTCTATCGCGGCCGCCTGCAAGACTGGCTCCAGGGCATCCGCACGTCGGGCCCAAACTCGGACCCCGCCAAGGCTCTGGAAGACGAACCCGTGACGGAGGCGGAGCGCCTCAGGCTCGTTTACCAGCTCATCGTCCGGCCCGAAAACGACGGCGGCGCTGCCATCAACCAGGCCAGCCCCAAGTGGAAGTACGTCCATGACGTCTTTCCCCTGCACGATGCCCTGTTCAATAAAGCTTGGATCCAGAAGTGGTCCAAGAAATGGCTCCTGGACGAAGCAGACCTGCATGATATCCGCAACAAGTTTGGCGAAACAATCGCCTTTTATTTTGCTTTTCTGCGAAGCTATTTTGTTTTCCTGGGTTTCCCCTCGGCCCTGGGCTTTGCGGCCTGGATGCTGCTGGGCCAGTTCTCCGGCGTGTACGCCTTGGGCTGTGGACTCTGGTCCGTCATCTTCCTCGAGTATTGGAAGAAGAAGCAGGTGGACCTAGCAGTTCGGTGGGGTGTTAGGGGCGTTTCTGCCATTCAGTTGCCTCGTCCCGAGTTCGAATGGGAGTACGAGGTCGAGGACATTGTCACCGGCGAGCCCGTCAAAGTATATCCTTATAGGAAGCGCTTTCAGACTCAATTGTTGCAAATACCATTTGCCATGGCTTGCGTCGTCGTCCTTGGCGGCCTGGTGGTCTTTGCCAACTCGTTGGAGATTTTCATCACCCAAGTGTACGACGGTCCAGGAAAACAATATTTGGTACGTCACAACGGCATGAATAAGGCATTCATTCATTCATTCTTTATTTAAAACGAGAAAAAAAAAACCCCCAAAACTAAAAAAAACTCTCTACCCAGGTATTCGTCCCCACCATAATTCTTGCCGTCTTCACACCTACATTCTCGACTGTGCTCATGAAAGCCGCGAGTGCGTTGACGCACCGTGAAAACTACGATACACTGGATGGTAATGCCCCCCCCCCCCCCACCCCCAATACCAGGGCCTGCTGCTGCTGACAAGATGAAAAGCACACAAAGCTGCGCTGGTGCAGAAACAGTTCGTGCTCAATTTCATGACCTCGTACATGGCACTACTGTTCACAGGCTTCGTTTATATCCCGTTTGGAGACATTCTCTTGCCTTTTCTTGACGTTTGGCGTCACACGGCGCAGATGCTTACCTTTAGCGACAAGCCTCTGCCCACACAGCAGTTTCGCGCCAACCCCGAACGCATCAGCAGCCAAATGTTTTACTGCACCGTCACCGCCCAAGTAGTCAATTTTGCTACCGAGGTCATCGTGCCGTATGTCAAGCAGAAGGCTTTGGCCAAGGCAAAGGAGCTTCAATCGAGAGAAACAGAGGTACAGGATCATTCGGAAGAGGCGGCATTTCTCAAACGCGTTCGTCAAGAATGCGCGTTGGACATTTACGACGTCACGGATGACTACCGTGAAATGGTGATGCAATTTGGTACGTTTTTGCGACATTTTCTGTGCATTCTGCTTTGCAGAGTTTTTCTTTCTTCTTTTCTTTTCTTTTCTTTTCTTTTCTTTTCTTTTCTTTTCTTTTCTTTTCTTTTCTTTTCTTTTTTTTGGTCCCTCAAAAAGCTCATGCCATGCAGGTTATCTGTCCCTATTTTCGGTGGCGTGGCCGTTGGCAGCGTGTTCCTTTCTCATCAACAACTGGGTTGAGCTGCGATCGGACGGGCTCAAGATTGCTGTCAGCTGCAAGAGACCGATTCCTTGGAGGTCCGACTCGATTGGTCCGTGGCTTGATGCCATTGGCTTCTTGGCGTGGCTCGGCAGCATCACAAGCGCCGCCATCATGTTTCTCTGCAGTGGCGCCAAGAATGGAAACAGGGGCACGACGTCACAGATCACGGGGTGGGGATGTCTTATCAGCGTTTTCTTGGCGGAGCACTTTTACCTACTGATGCAACGAGTCGTCCGGACGGTCATGAGCAAGGTGGAGAGCCCCGGCGTGCAGCGTGAACGTCGAGAGCGCTACTTGCTGAAGAAGAGGCTCTTGGCCGAGAATCTCGGCCAAGAAGTCACGGCCAGAGCGGCAGTGCCGGGCCAAGAGGCTGGCGAGAAAATCACGAGAGAAGCGCTCGAGGAAGAGGCGCGGAAGGCCTCGATCCGTGGTCATGGCGGCCCTGGAGAGATGTAAGTCGTTTGGCCATGGCTTATGAGAAAACGACTTCTGTTCCGCTACTGGTGGGCTGACAAGTGTTTGATGAAAAATCAGGTTCTGGCAGCGTCAGCGCGGCATGGATGATACGATCCTCGTTGGTCGTAGGCTGATTGAGATGCAGGTGAGCAGCAGGACGAAAGACGAATAGGTGGGCGGCGTCTTTGATATATGTGTAGGTGCTAACGTTTTTTTTTTTTTTTTTTTTTTTTTTTTTTGCCAATTGAATAGATGGCAGCCAAAGGGAAGAAGGAGCACAATGCAGCAGCGAAGCCTAGTGTTAGAGCATATGGTGACATGCTCGAGCATTCCACATGGGTCACGGCGATGGGATGATGAGGGCGCGAGGCGGGATCGTGCTGTTCTCGTACTCGACAAGGCGTCGGTCTTGGCTCGGCAAGAGGAGCAAAGGAAAATGAGCAAAGGGGAAAAGCAGAAAGTGAGCAAAGGGGAGCGTTTACATGTAAGCGTGGTGCTGGACAAAATGTAGAATGGAAAAGGAACTTGTGGACACATGTAAGCCGGTAACATGTGATTTGTCTGATTTGTCTGATTTCTGTGATTTCTGTGATTTCTGTGATTTCTGTGATTTCTGTGATTTCTGTGATTTCTGTGATTTCTGTGATTTCTGTGATTTCTGTGATTTCTGTGATTTCTGTGCAAGTGCGTGCGGTGCCCTTGCCGGTTCGAGAAGGCCGTCCCCGACCAGTGACGACCAATGACGGGCACGGCTGATGACGGAGTAGCTCCACGCGCCCCCATCAGGTGAAGAGGAAAAGAGAGGAAAAGAGGAGAACGAGCAAGCGGGGATGTGGGCTCATCTTGTCCAAGTTCCACGGACTGACTCCATGCCATGTCCCAACGTCTCAAAACTCGACAGTTTCGCTTCGCATCGCATCCCTCGCTCTCGATAGGCCACCCGCCAGTCACCAGTCACCCGTCACCCGCCGCTAGCACCAGTTGCCAGTCACCAGTCACCAGTCACCAGTCACCAGTCACCAGTCACCAGTCACCAGTCACCAGTCACCAGTCACCAGTCACCAGTCACCACGCACCACGCACCGGCTACCCAGGCCGTTTGTTCCGACACGCCCGAGGCTGGCCCGACCCAAGATCCGCCCCCCTTTCCCCCTCCCCCCCCCCCTTTCCCTCCCTTCCCCCTAGTCGACGCTCAGGAGCAGCCGAGACTCGGTACTCGGAACGCGGGACGCGCGGGACGCATTACGGCAGTGCTGGCAGGCTCAGCTCGACGGCCGTCCGACGAGACAACGAGACAAGAGACGAGGACTCCCGGATCGGGAGGGCCGTCCCGTGCCGGCATCCCGATTTCCGCTTCCCGCTTCCCGCTAGGACGCTGCGACGCTGACGTGGCCGTCGGGTGGTCGTGGCCGTCTTTGCATCTGGTGACTCGTGCACGTCGTGACTCCGATTCTGGCCGTGGCCGTTGCCGTGGCCGTTGCCGTGGCCGATCCCCCCCTTGCGTACGGCGGCATCGGCATGCCGCGCAACCGCTTCCACGATGGCTGCTGGACGTGCAAGGCCAAGCGGTTCCAGTGCGACCGAACCCGCCCGCACTGCTTGATGTGCACCCAGAAGGGCTTCAAATGCGAGGGCTACGAGATGCGCCTGAAATGGGGCACCGGCATTGCCTCGCGGGGCCGCTTCGCCGGCGCCAGCCAGCCCGTCGAGACGGCCATCCCGCCGCGGCCCAAGGGCAGGCATCGCGATCTGCTTCGCGAGGAGCGCCGTCGCGAGGCCGCCGTCAGGGCCTCGTCGTCGCAGCCGCATGCCGCCTGCCCCGTCGTGTCGTCGGATTCGGAGAGCAACATCAGCACGCCCCCTGCTCACTCGGCCACGGCAAGTCCCACTGCACACCAAGGTTTGTCTTGTCTCGTTTCCCATTTCCTGCTGACCGACGGCCGACTGACGTTGTACGCGCGCACGCACATTCTAGATGACAATAATGCCGAGCAAGAAGTCGCCCACCGGGCCGTCAATACACAACCCAGGCTCATAGTCATACCGCCCTGGATTTCCAGACAGGGCGAAGAGGAGATTGGTCTCTTCAAAGACTGTACGTCGTCACCCGAGACGGAAAAGAAAAAGACTAAAAAAAAGGAAAAGAAAAAGGAAAAGAAAAAGGAAAAGAAAAAGGAAAAGAAAAAGGAAAAGAAAAAGGAAAAGAAAAAGGAAAAGAAAAAGGAAAAGAAAAAGAAAAAGAAAAAGAAAAAGGAAAAGAAAAAAGGCCTCATCTTCTCCCTCTTACTCACCTTTCACAGAGCAGCAAATCAAGTGTTGTCATTGACTCGTGACGCATGCACCAGGCTAACTTGAGCACATCCAATCGTTTTTTTTTTTCTTTCTTTCTCCTTTTCACAGTTGTCACGTATGGCATCAATACGCTGGCCTCGACATCCGTCAATGATGAAGACAACATGCTCATCAAGCACCTCCCAAGTGTCTCCCAACAGTCCGACGCCTTTTGCGCAATATGCATCACCATACAGGCTCAGCTCTCCGGGCGACCGGACTCTCAGCAACTCATTTACAAGTATTTTGACATGGCATTGAGCAGCTTTCGAGCCGAGTTAGGCGACTGTCAGAAGCCACTCAACGACGGTACATTTACAGCTGGCCTCATGATATCGACCCTGAGAGTGAGTTGACGACGCCAACCACGGCCTTTCTTCTTCTTCTTCTTCTTCTTCTTCTTCTCTTCTGGTAACTTTTGCTCTATAGCCGGGCATGACTGTAGCGCTAACCAAGCTGGTCGTTTCTCTTTTCTTTTCTTTCTTTCTTTCTTTCCCCTCTCCCCTTTTTTTGTGGTTGTTGTATTTATTTTACATAGCTTAGCCAGGGTGCCCCTTGGACATTGCATCTGCACGGCATGTACAACGTACTGCTTACCCAAGGTCTACGAGAACCTCTGAACGACCACACACCATACCGAAGACACCTGCTCGAGGTCATGGGCTACCTAGATCTGCCAGGCTTCGCCGTGGGTCGGCTGAACTCATCGCTTGGCGTGTGGCGTCGGCACTGTCGCGAGCCGGGCTATCTCTGCCGACCGCCTCAGCTCGACAGCGTGGAATTTGTGAGCGGACTCCCGCGGTCCCTTCTCGACCTGTTGTCGGCCATTGACGGCACGGAAATCTCGGAAGAAGACCTGTGGGACTGGCCGGGCGCGCCGGGGAGCTTGACGCAATGCCATTTGTGGGAGGCATACCGGCTGGCCGCCATCCTCTCGCTACGCAACCCCCGACTGTACACGCCGGCGCAGACGACGGGCGAGCTGTCGTCGGCGTCTCCCTCGGTCGACGGCAGCTCCCAGGCCTCGTCGGCGTCGAGGAAAGCCGTGCCGGCGTCGACCGACGTCGTCGCGACGCGCATCATCAGCCACATCGACGCCATCACCTGCGCCTACTTGCTGCCCGACTCGATCGGGGACTCGCTCCTCTTCAACGCCATTGACTATCCGCTCTTCGTGGCCGGCATGGAGGCCGACGTCATGAACGGCAACCCAGGGCTCAAGGCGGCCATCAAGAAGTGCTTCGCCGTCCGGGCAGAGGCCTTCAAGTATCCCAGCAGGGGGATGGTCCTGCTCGACATCATGGAGGAGTGGTGGACGTGTGCGAGGGAGGACAGCTCCATCAACGACCTGGCCACGTCACGCCATCTTGAGCTGGGACTCTTGTGACGAGAGGAATCCGTGATACTTGCAGGGTGGTTGTTTGGCCCCATAAAAGACGAGATGCAAAGGGTTTAGACATGATCATACACGGGGCCTTTTGTTTTCTTTTTCTTTTGTCTTTCTCCTTCTCTTTTTTTTTGTTCTTGGTTGTTTCCTGTCCTGTTGCGGCCATCCCTCGGTGCTTCCCAAGGGATCGGCACGGCCGTAGTCGGATCTGTTCCCCGGCCGCCGTGGCCGGAATGCCCGGATGAGGAACCGAGACGAGACGAGACGCACGGCGCCCTTGTCTGGCCACGTCTGCGGACGTGGGGGGCCGGGGCGTATGTACATGTAGCAGGACCTATGTAAGTATGGAAATAACAAACTACACATAGGTGACGTTGGTGGCGCAAATAACCTTGTAAAATCATCCAGGGCTTACTGTAGGTACATATGTACATACATGTATTGAAGTACATGCATCCTTAAAAAGGGGACAAAAAAAGATAAAAAGAGGGGGGGTGGGGGGGGGGGGGGGTCAAAAAACGTTCAGCACCACCAGGGCTTGGTTTTCCAAAGGTCCTCTTCCATCAGGGCGGCGAATGCAAGACAGTTTTCGTCCAGGAAGCGCGGTGCCGCGATCTGCAGCGCGCAGGGGGCTCCGTCTACCGTGTCCGGGTCATCTAGGCACATTCGAGGCAAAACCCGTGTGAGCGAGCAGGTCCTTGTTGTTTTGTTCCGCTTCCACCTCTTGTCCTATTTGGATGGCCCGGGTCATGGGCTAACAAGCTTGGAAGAAACTCGAGAGTGGCAGGGGGGCCTCACCACTTACAGTCTGGCTGGACGTCGTCTTTCATGAGCATGGGTTCGGGGTCCAGTGCCTTGGATGCTTTGCCGTAGGGAATCACGCAGGCGGGATACTGTACACGGATTGAGGCTCGTCAATCAGCCAGGGTCGCCAGAAGAGGAAGGGTGGAAGAAGGGGGAAAAGAAAAAAAAAGAAAAGAAAACAAGAAAACAAAAGGCCAGACTCTCGCCGCTGGCAGCCAGGAAGTCAACCTGTGGTGCCGAGTCGAGGAACTGAAAGGCCATCCGGTTGCCGTACGAGATGCTGCGGTCCGCCGCGTTGGGAAGCTGGACCACGGAGTGGCCCGCGGCTGCGAGGGCCTCGACGGCTGACTTGATGGTCCGACGGACGGGGGGGTGCAGCGGGAAGTTCTCATCTTCGGAGACGACGCCAATGGTGAGCGGCCGACGCTTCGACGGCTGCTGCCTCTGCTGCCACGGTCCCGCCTGGGCTGTGGCATCGTAGCGGTTCGGCTGCGCGTCCAGCACCGTCATCATGAAGAGTCGCAGGTCGGCGAGACTGTGGGCGACACTTGGCCGCCAAAGGGAATCCGGTCGGCCGTGGGCTTGAATGCATAGACGCCGTTGCATTGCCCCGGAATACGGACCGAGCCCGCCACGTCGTTTCCGATGCCCAAGATGGATCCCCGAAACGCAACGAGGGCGCCCTCGCCGCCGCTGGATCCACCAGCCGTAAGTCTCGTGTTGTTGGGGTTCAAGGTTCGGCCGAAAATGTTGTTTTCCGAATCTGCGGTCTAGCATGCCGAAATGAGCCATCCCAGAGACAAAACGACGGACCAGGAGGGGAAAACCAGGGAGAAAAAGGTGCCAATACCATGAAAGCAAACAGCATGGAGAGGGCGAGAAACAAGCAGACGTGGCGCAGAAGCACTCACCATCATCAACTGGGCAATGTTCGTCTTGGTATACAACACAGCCCCGAGATCAAGTAGCATGTTGACAAGAGCAGAGTTGGCCGTTGCGGCGGGCTTCTTCAGAAATGCCACATAACCCAGTGTGGTCTGCTCGCCCTCGACGCAGAAACTATCCTTGAGGCTGACCGGAAGACCATGCAGCGGACCGACGGGCTTTCCCTCTTGGCTCAAGTACTCGTCAAGGTACCTTGCCCTTGCCAAAGCTCGGTCGAAGAAATGCTCCGTAAGGCATGACGTCTGTTTGATGGTTTTTCTTGTCGTTTTAGTATTGTGTGTGTGTAAAAAAAAAAAAAAAGAAAGAAAGAAAGAAAGACCCCAAAAAAAACCCAAAAAAAACCGTACCAGCTGCTGAGCAATGGCGGCTCGTTTGCAAAATGCCGTCGTCACCACAAGAGCCGTCACTTCCCCCTGGGAAAGTCTCCGCAGTAACTGTTTTGCAGAGTACTGTTCCGTTATCTCAATCTCCTGCTGTGACAGAATGCCGCTGCGCTGGGGGATATCAGCTTCGAGCAGCTTTCCACTTTCAAGAGCCGAGGCGATCAAGCCGCTTTCGAGACGCCAAGCCGTGGGGATTTGGGAGTTGACTTGTTGTCGTTTCTTGGTGACGAGGACACGCCAGTCTTCTGAGTCGTGGACGGTCATGATTTTCTTTTCGTCTTACTTTTTTCTATTTCTTGTTCCGCTTGAAAGAAGAAAATTAGACCTAGATGCCGTGTGTGACTCGGTTCATACATAGAAGCAACCGGACGTAGAGGATTTCGCAGAGGTATTCTAATTCTAACCCGTGAGATATAGACAGTCGAGTGTTGTCAATCATCTCCCTCGTCATCACAGTGTAGTGAAATTCATGTACATACAGGTGCATATCGTATATGAATCGAGCATCTGATAAATGCCGCGGCCGCGGCCCTGACCGTTAGGATGGGATATGCGATGCGTCGACTTGCCTATATTGGCAATTTTTTCTGGAATCAAGACATGCGCTTTCCCCTTTTTATGAACAACACGCGCGCACGCCATGGGAGGAAGAAGGCAGCTCTCTCGCCGCCATTCAAGTCCCCCGTGGCTTAGAAAATCCTCCGCTAAACGGTGGTGTTGATGGCATGTTCCGGAGGAATTCTGGATGCGTGAAATGCCAATCCTGATTTCGTAGCAGTCGGAAAGCACTGGGAAAGTTGCTGAAGAGAAGTACCGCTCCAGGCTTTGGGATAATGATATAACCCGTTTGCTGACCAAACAGATGATAGAATTTGTTCTGCATAGATCGTTTAGCGCCACTTGGGTAAACTCTTTGCTGCCATTGAGACGGCTGTTCGTATACTCGGTGACGGGTCAGGGAATCTGTCTCACATCATGAGATGAGACTTGAGACACGGATTTCATGGACGGCAAATATGGCTGGTGTGGCGCGTTTTCAATATTGTCCTTCTTGGCAATCCGAGACCTTCGGCCGGTGAGTAGCATTCTGATTGGGCATTGCTTGCAGGCTGCGCTGCGCTGTATGGAATGCTACGGCATCGGAAGGGCGAGCGAGATGCGAGCAATCCGGTGGCGGCTCCAAGTATATATCAATCCTTGTTGTCGCTCAATGACAAGCCGATGCCCGATGGTTCCACGGGGACACGCCTTCGTCGGGACGATCCGGGAATGGCTACAAGGAAAGGGAAAACTTGCCGCGTCCATCTCGTCATCTTCTTCAGCCTTTCTGACCGACTCACCGAGTCGTCACCGAGTCACCGGCCGGCAGCGTCCACTTTGCTTCATCTAGCACGTTCGTCGCGGCCAGCTAGTAGGTAATATATATGTCCGTATGTACGATATGTAAGTACTAGTTGTGAGCTACGTATGCCCATACATGACTTCATATATGTCACGCTGGCAGTGTGCTGCCGTCCCAGAACATTTGGCACGTCGACCCGACCCAAATCATTGGTCACATTCCCAACTGTCATCGGCTTATTGGCAGGACGTCTCGAAAAAGGCGAGGGCACTGCGGCACAGACGGAAAATAACAGGCGAACCCTGGCCATCAGAACCTTGCCTGCCGAAATACACATGTATGTACGTCTTACTCGGAACCTTGGCCACACCGTCAGCCACGATGGTTTTTTTGGTTTCCATGTCGCGCGCACGGGCTCTTCAGATGAATCATCCTTGTGGACGCGCAATGCGCAAAACCGTCCGTTGTCTTTAGGCTATCCGCTGCATGTCGACAGCCCTAAATTAGAAGTGGGTAGCCAGGGATACTGAAAATCGGGACCAAATTACCTGCTTCAATGGTACAAGAAGGGGCAATTTCGGTACCGGAAGCAACGCAAAGCGCAGCGTGGGCATCCTTGGGCCTTGGGCTACCGATAAGCCCAAAATGACCCCGCAGTTCTTTTCACATACAACTTGTTAACATTGAAATGGAACCAGCGCCTGGGAGTTGCCCTGTACCGATGATGCTGGCGTGATCAACCAACGGCAAGGGTTTTTGCCTGCTCGTTGCAGAGCAAAGATGGGGAATGTGGCCAGGTAGGCTGCTTGATCCCCATCCCATGTCCGGCGGCTCAACGGCACCGTGAACAATAGAGTCTGAGCGGACGGTTGTTGCGGCCGATGAGGCGCAAGGGAGTTGGTTGTGTGTCGTGTCTCGATTCCCATTCGATATCCCGCTGTGTCTTGCTGGCTTTCTCGTCCTTCGCCTCTTGAAACGACCAGCAAGAAAGAATATGTACAATGTAGGCTTGCGCTCGGTCCAGGCACACATCGTGCCTAGTCCACTTGACGGCCGAGACTCGCGTTTGCATACTCAACGGGCATGATTTGGCCAAGGCATAAGACATATGCAAACCCTTTCGAGAACCACAGACGGAACTGTTTCTGGTGCAACGTTGGACCGTTCAGCCTCGTAGGTTGTGTGTAGGGCTTGCGTCGCATTCGCCCGGCTGACTGGGCGGCCGGTCGGGGCAAACTGCTGATAAAGGCAGACGGTAGGTTAGATGTCCGAGAGAGAGCATGAGTTTGGATCAGAGAAAAAGGGGGGGGTGTGTGTGTGGTAAAAGCGTAAAATCCCGATGCGAGGGAGGTGTACAAAACACGTGCCGAGTTCGGCGATTGGATTGGACCAACATACAGTGGGTGTATGTATGTATGCACTTAGTATGTACGTTCATTACCAAGTAGGTACATTGTAAAATAATTGTCAACGATGCAAGCACAGGTAGTAATGCGACCAAAGGAACAAAGGACCAGAGGCTCGAGGTCAAAAAAGGAGACACGCTGGGATGAGATGATAATGTTGGAACGCGCAGAGCACTGGCCCTCACTGACACTGGCAAACCAGGGAGCCACAGGTCGCATGGCTCCTGCCTCGATCGTCAACTGCCTGGTGCCTTCATGTTTATCCAATATTCCTCCCTCTCCGTCACTCACCGGCGTCATGGCTTGCATTCAATGTTGCCATGCTGTTGTTGCTGTTGCTGTTGGGTCGAGGCGCCCATTTCATCTTGAGTACTGGAAATTGCGTCGTGCGGAAGATTCCAACTCTACGCTGCTTCGATGACCTCGATTCGGATTGCTGTCCGCACTCCGACAAGCATGATCACGAGCACGAGCACGAGCACGAGCACGAGCACAAGCACAAGCACAAGCACCCATCTTACCCACCTACCTGCTTACCTA
Organism: Claviceps africana; assembly: GCA_018360145.1. Lineage (NCBI taxonomy): Eukaryota > Fungi > Ascomycota > Sordariomycetes > Hypocreales > Clavicipitaceae > Claviceps > Claviceps africana. The sequence continues at coordinate 90,186 of SRPY01000021.1, forward strand.
TCTACGACGTACAACAAACAGTACCTGTCTATCGATCGATCCGGGACTCATTCCAGCCACCTATCGTGTCCAGAAAACGTCTGGTTCAAGGTGGCTGGGTGGAGTGAAGGCTCGTGGGACCCCGTGGGACCATCGTAACGACCAGCGGAGGATCCAAGGAAGAGGAGGTCAGGAGGATGATGCCGTTCCGGGAGGGGGTGGCCTTTTGTGCTTTTTCAACGCCAACCCCCATCTCCATGACTACAAAAGTAGCCCAGGCGGCCCAGCCAGCCTCCCTCTAGGCCCCTGACGCCGCCCCCCCCCCCCCCCCCCCCCCCGCGGGGGACGCGCTTCCACTCCAGCCTCTCTTCGCGGTCCCGTTTGTCTCTCACAACTTGGCCACCAGCAGTTCCGTGCTCCGTCTGCAGAGACAGAGGAACCCCGACGTTGTGGTAATTCTCCAGACCACCTGACACAGCGTCATCCTTCGTTGACCCGAAGAGAGGTTATTGCTGACAGTGCAGCTTCATTCTTGTAACCGATAAGCAATCGAAGGGCCTATCAACGCACGGCGCGACCGACGCACCAGCTCTGCGTCATGGCATGGGGACGGCAGGGGGTTTCGGGGGTTCCAATTTTTGCGCGCTGGAACGGTGTCGGTTCAGACAAGGCCCCCATGTCCGTCCGAGCGCACATGTTAAATGGTCAGGCTGATGCCTCCTCTATTATTGCCCAGATGACCTCCTCCTCTGAGCGCCGTTGTTGCTCTCTCTCTTCCTTTTTTTTTTTTTCTTTTTTTCTTTTTTTCTTTTCTTCTTTTCTTCTTTTCTTCTCTTTTTGGCCCTGCACCCATGTCCGACCGTAAAGTACTCGTCTCGTCGTATAAAGCAACTACTGGGGAGACCAGCTCGTTCATCACTGTACTTGGGTAAGTATTGAGGATGGGCCCGAAGAGAGACAAACCAGACGGTTGACCCCGCTTCTCAGCTTCGACAGCGAACAGGTCGGGCAATAGCGCAAATTGCAGCTGGCGACAACCGTGTGTGTGTGTGTGTGTGTGCTTTTTTTTTTTTTTTTTTTTTTTTTTTTTTCGATCAAGGCCACTACTGCCTTTCATGCGCCATCTTGCGGCCCGCCCTTTCCAGAGCTTGATCTCTGGCCCAAAGTCTAATGTGGTCGGAGTTGTTTCGCCCAGAAAATAACAATGGACACCGTCGACGAACTTGCCGTCATGCCTTTCCGAGAGGTGGTTGAAAAGGGGAAGCAGGCTATCGAGAATGCGGAAGATTCCCCAGACATGATGAAAGAGGCTCTTCGTCTAGTTAGAGCAGGCGAAAGAAGCCTTGCTCGGATCGAATCCAGCTGCAAGAAGCTCTACAATGAATACGGAAACCATTTTATCATTGCTCTAAAGGAAAATAGTATGTGGCCCTAATAGTCTTTCAAGTTCTGGTTTCGGCCTCTCAGCAGCTGAAGATTGCGCTATAATTGAACAATGGGCTCTCGGCCTCGGATGAAAAGAAGGAAAGAAAAGGAAAGAAAAGGAAAGAAAAGGAAAGAACAGAAAAGAAAAAAAAAAAAAAAAGAAAAGAAAAGAATAGAAAAGAAAAGAAAGAAGAACAGGAGAGAAAAGGAAAATCTAATGCAAGGCGCATCACGCCGGTTTCTAGAGGAAATCACCGAATACCGCACGCAACTCACCAATTTACTCTGGGATTTTGAAGACTACATCGAAGCCGACACCTTCGACGCCGGGAAGTTCCACGAGTTGCAAGCCTTGAATCGCGAAGCCGCTCCCAAAATATATGATATTCTCATCACCATGAAACTCGAAGTTCCAGCTCACCTCCTTTCCCACCTCTCGCCGCCGTCCTCGCCTCATCCACCGTCACCGTCTTTCGCTTCAGAACCCACTCTCCGGCAGCCCTCGGTCTTGTTTTCCTCAGCGCGAGGCTCAATGTCAGGCTCACACGGTGATGCCGCATCGGTGACAGATTCTTCGCATGTGAATGATGCCGCAGCTCAGGTGCGAACCTTCACATTCGATCAGGACCAGTCAGGTGCCCAAATCCCCGTTCCAGGCGAGGCCTGCCTAGTATCGGGAGGGGAGGAGATAGCCATCTCAACGCCATCCGAGCATGTTCTGCAAATGCCCCCTAGACGACCATCGCTGGATCCTTGGGATCCCAAATCGGTACCTGGCTGGCAAGAAACGAAGATGGATGCGTGCGGTCCAGCCGCAGTGGACCGAAGGCTGGCTGTCCTTGCACCCGAGTCGCCTGTTGATCCTGCCGTCTCACCGCTGAGCTCTGGTCTTCGACGAAGCTTGTCAGTTGCAGCATATCGATCCCTCGAAAATGTCGTCAGCACCACACCCGATCAAGGTACAGACGAGTGTAGTGACTACAGATACTCTGGCTCCAGCACACAGTCACATGCTACGAACGCGACGAGTCAGGGAACTGGCCCGCAGACGCCCACCTTCTCACCCATTCCAGAGGAAGATCTGCCACGGAAAACGGACAAGTCAGTGTATGGCACTCGGCAGCTGCAAGTACGACTACCTTCGCCGCCGCCGCTGCCACCGAAAAGTCCGGAACGGTCTGCTACGAGTCGGGTCGAAGATATGGACAGGCAATATCGAGCCATCAAACAGCTCCAGGGCACCTCGTGGACTGGCCAAGTGCCAGCACTTTCAGAGCCAGAGCCAGCAAATTCTTCCGATCGCCACGAAAGGGACGCCAACAACAATGGCCAAAACCTCAACTTTCATCATGCAGCGTCCACTCTGATGGATCAACCGGGACTTGAAGTGGCCGTAACAATGCCAGCGGAAGATCCGGATCATGGCTTGATCCCCGTAGAGACCGAGGTTTCGAGTGTCGGGCTGTCGGCCACGCTGTCACCCAGAGATTGCACCATAGGGCCGAAGAGTACCTTTTATCAATACAAGGGCTTCTGCATAGGCGCACAGGAAGTTGCTCGGGGTGAGATAGGAGTCAAGAAGACTAAGAAACCGGTTAGCTCGTCCAAACCCCATACCAACCTTGACGGGAAGCTGATTCTGGTCTCAGGGTTTCTCCACTGCCGCTACAGTAGCGAGATGTACACACTGCTTATATGGGCTGGACTTCGCCCAGCTTGAGGATGATGTGAACAAAGAAGGTGTGTTTCCCCGTCTCTATGATTAGGCACCGTTCTGGAGCCAGAAAAGCTGACACGTCGCCTTGCAGACGCAGGCAACTTTCAAAAAAGCGGCATCAACTACCGTCTTCGTTTCCTGCAAAAGTGCCATCTTCCAGCTAAGCGATTTGATGATGTACTTTATGCCTGCATATTCTGTGTGCAAGCCGGAAGGACAATTGACGAGTGTGATGCAACTGTCTTCACTTCGTCAAAGGCCTTGTTCAACCACCTGGCACGTCATCCACGTCCACTACCAGATGTTGCCGGAATCGCCGTGGTGGATGGCGACAGTATGCCTGCTCATCTTCACAACGACTATGATATCCAGTTTCTGAAGGCACCCGAAGCTCATCCGGCACAGCTCGATCTCTTTCGGATATCCCGTAGAGCGACCGGGACCGCGCAAGACCAGTCGAGAAAGCTCTTTGGTCAACGACTGCCTTTGGACCGCAGTCCAGCCTTGGAACTCTGTCATGGAGCCAGACTCGTGGGTATCGAATGGCCGGAAAGGTATAATGGAGAATGGATCTTTGCATGGCACGACGGCATCCACGCCTACGCGCCTGCCGACATTATCAAACTCCACGTACCGCCTTGGGAGGACATTAGGATGGTAAACTCCAACCTGCTTCGTGCCAAGAGTCGGTGGAAATTTCAACAGAAAGAAAAGGATAAGGACCAGGCTATCTGGCTCAAGTTTGACAAGAATGAGACGATTACGAACATCAGCTGTAAGTACCAAGACTTGGTTGATGGCGGTTCTTGCCCTCATGATTCTGCGTGTGTGTATGTGCAAGAGACCACTGACATGACCTCTTTTTTTTTTGTTGTTGTTTACAGATGCCGATCCAGAGTTTTGGTGCTGGTCCGGCACGAACAGCAAGGGCAAATGGGGCATCTTTCCCAAAGTCTTTCTGGAACCGAGCACGATTCAGGAGTTGACGTCTGAGGGCCCCGACCGTGCCTTGACGCTGACCAACGAGAAGAACAAGCCTTCCTCCATGTTGGGCAAGTTTTCGTTGAAGAGACGAACGTCGTCGGCTCGACCGCCGAGCGTAGCCGAGTCCATTGATAGTCAAGGGACGACGAATAGTTACTTTGCGTCGTGGTCCTCCCGCCCAAAGAACACCATGCTCTAATACACAATTGCGTGGCTAAGAAGAAGACGAAGCAGACGAGACAACGCTGAAGAGGGGCACGAGGGCCTGCGATTGTCATCGGATGGGTCATGAGTCAAGTCATGAGAGGAGATGAAGCACTACATTTCTTGGGCGTTGGGATGACGAGCATTTTTTCCAAAAACAAATTCAAGAAAAAAAAGATACCAAAAAAGATACCAAATATACCCTGCACCGCTCCTCACATGTATTCGTTGACTTGTTGATTTCAGTATTCACGATGCGCTACGTGGTTTGTCTGGAACTCTGATGCCGCTGCTACTTGACCATGAATACATGATGGTTCTCCGGCCATGTCCCGCGATGCGTCGGATAGTACCAAGCTCGTATCCGTTGTGACGAACGCTTCTCGCGTGCGACATGCTTCCTCGTAGCCAAGTCAGTCATGCACGAGGTACCACGCCAGCCGACGCCGATGCCCAGACCGCCAAGTTGGACGCCGCACGAACAACGTGTTTGTGCGATACTTTGCATCACAGGATCCCCCTTTGAGGCCTTTTTCTTTACTTCTTTTTTCCTTTCGTTGACAACCCCCCATCTTTTTTTTTTTAAAAAAAAAAAAAAAAAAAAAAAAAAGGACAAACCGCGCACGTCTTGAGCAAGACAATGCAACGTTTGACAAAGAAGATACGGATGGGCACCATGTGGTATCTGTGCAGTACAACAGATGACTTGCAGGCATCCAAAGAATGGGGGATGCACAATGCGCATTAATCATGGCAAATGCATGGAAATTTCAAATGGCACGTGGCGGCGTTGAACTTGACTGCTTGCTTAAAATAGGTAGGTACGTAAATAAAATTGCTCTCACGGCATCAAAAAACGGCCGAGTGCAGTACGTATTGGCAATAGGTATCCCCCCTTGGGTTGTAGGTTGGTCGAGAAGCCTCTGACATGAAACTTACGTTTTGGCCAAGAAAGACGAAACAAGCAGATACTCGTTCTCGTCTGCTTGACGTTGCTTTGTTGATTGTCGTCAATCTAGACGCGGAGGTCTAGTGGGCCGTATCTGAGACGTCAGGACTTGGCGAAGCTGGCGGGCACTGAAGGCAAGAAGGCTCAAAAGTCGCGGCTAGGCGTGCTTGGGCTTGGTTTTTAGACACATGGCACCAGTTGGCCCTTGCCGTCAGGCGATGCGTTGACAAAGCCTTCGCCTGACATTTGGAGACGATCCAAGGCCAGGTGGCACCAGGAAGGGCCGATGCTTTTCAGGTAACTTACTTGGCTACCTACATAAGTAAGTAACTACCTAGGTAGGTAGTAGGCAGGCAGGTAGGTAGGTAGGTAGGTGGGTAATGACCTGGGAGGCACTTGGTTCTTTATGCACAAAAGTGCCTGGTTGTCACGCGCCTCTGCGTTTTGAGAGTCTGAGCTCGACTTGGAAGGTCGTGCGTCTCGGCTTTCGAGTTTCTTTCTCCCAACTTCGTTGATGGATTGCATCGTTGATGGATTGCTGGACCGACCATGATTTACTATCTGGGTGGAAAGAGAATAAAAGCGTCGAGACATTTGAAAACATGGTCGAGACGTCGCAACAGTAGTAGAATGGCCGGTCAGACGATTAGCCGCGGAGAATAAAGAGCCTTGCTTCGGTGCAGTTGCACAGCCATTGTGCCGTTGCTGAACCAACAGCCAACTCGAATTGACCCCGGGCCGCGCGCCGCCGGAGTCCGGCTACCTTTGTTCGCTGAGAGGCAACGTCTCACAAGGCGGCTGGAGAGGCAATGTGCTCTCAGGGCGTGCCTGGTGCTGTTTCCGGATGAGCGGATGAGCGTACGTGGTTGGAGCCGTAATGCAGCTGTCGCACCAGTTGCGACAGAGAAGAAGGCATCGGACCGCTTCACCGCCCCGTCGCATGATGGACATGGCATCTGTTCTCGTGCAACCCTTTGAACGGCCGAGTTCAAGGTGAATGTAGAGAACGACAAAGCAGGAGTCGCCCGTCACGAGGGCGTCGCTCGGTCCATCCACGGAGAAAGCGACACGTGCAGCAGGCTCCCACGCGTTGATGAACATGATGCATGCGCGCGTGACGGTCTCATCCCGCAGCCTCGCAAGAAAATCCATCAGCGAGGCAGACTCCTGCAGAGGCGCGTGTGAAGCTGTGGTGATGGATCATGGATGAAGGAAGTCGACGGATGGATCATGATGGATTCAGTCTTGAGGTAGGTGTTGGCCGCACAGACTGGTCAAGTGGTCCCACCAGTCCGGACCTTCCCATCCACGGACCACCAGCGGCAACAGCTGGCGGCAGGAACGAGTTTGCCGGCAGGCACTCCGATCGTCGACATGGGAACAGGCGGGAGCACTCCACTCAGCACTTGTCACGGCTGCAGCGTCCGATGCATCGAGGCACCACCTGCCTCTTGGTCCACGAGCATTTCGACAATCACTCGCAGCATGGAACAAGGTCACGGAACCACAAAAAACCGCAACTAACCCCGGCGCCAGGCCCCAGCTGGCGCTCCCCGCCTCCCATATTCTTGGATCTCGTCTACTGCAATGTTGCCTGTCGTCCAAACTTGGCGCCAAATTCCGGTCCTCGCCAATCAAAATGCTGCATCCGCTCTCTTCATCGGCTAGCTGCCGTCTGATCGGCGCTTCGTCCAGCATCCAGCCCCCAGCATCCAGCGTCCAGCATCCAGCATCCAGCATCCAGCGTCCGGCGTCCAGCTTGCTGCGACCCAGCTTGCTGGTGTGCGCCAGACAAAGGGCCAGCATGACTTAGTGAGGCGGGCGACAGTCGCCGTGTGGGAGAGGGCATGCAGGCCTGCGTCCCTCTCATGCGCCGTCTCCATGTCCCGCCTCGATAGACTGACCGAGGCACGAGATACGGTAGATGGCCAAGCTTCAAAGGTTGCCGGCCACCTGCAGGCTGCAGGTATCAGGTATCGCCAACTTCAGTGTCTCCCCGACTCTTCATTGCGTCAAGTATTCAGTGTCTCCCCGACTCTCCATTGTGTCAAGTACTAACGCGCACTGAGTTTGAGCCAGGGCAGCCGCAAATCAGGAATATCGGTGCCCAGACACCATGTACGGAATCTGGTGTTCCCTCCAAGAAGCAGGAGGCATGTGCCTAGCGTAACTGTCGAGAATGGTGGAGGGCGCAAGGTGATGACTTGTTCACTGATCGGCCAAGCGTTTGCGGCTTCTCCTTTGATCCAGGCTCCTTCGTCTCGAGTCCCGAGTCTGGAAGCGACGCAGAGGCAATGCCCTTTTCTACTGAGCTATAATACCTGCCTTCCCATCCGCAGGTCCATTGCCATACCACCATGTAGCCTCATGTCTATTCACCCCTTTCTACCTTTCTTCTTCTCTTTTGTCAGCTTTACTCGCCAAAAATCCATTTCACACTTGGGCGCTGCTGCTTCTTTGAATCACAGAGTCGACTCAAACCTATCACCAAATCCCATGTAGTGTATCTGAGCCGGTCTTTGACTCTGTAACATAGTTATTCCAAAGCAACACAATAGGCTTCGAAACAGCTCTTTCTTTTCCATAAGAAAACGCCCTTTCCGACTCTCTTTCCCGTCTCAATGCTCCGCCTATTATCGGCAACGAGCAAGATGGGCTTTGGTAACAATAGTGTCAAGTCTATACTGGCGGTTGGGATCATATGCCTGTCTTTCAACACCTCATGTGCAGAAGCAGCCAGCGCTCAGAGCTATACTGATCGGGCTATCGCATCGATCAATGCATTGAATGGAAATTGGTACAATTCCGGAACGGGCGTCTGGGATGATGCTTGGTGGAACAGCGGAAACGCTCTCACCACGTTGGCCGATTTTTCATTGATACGACTTGCCGAAGCCAACAAGCTCAACATCGGTGGATATCTGCGCAACACGTTTGTTCACGCACAAAGAGCAAACGTCCGAACCATCAAGACGAGGACCGGGGATGGTATGGTTACCTCGACATACTGTCTGAATTACAACAAAGGATGCATGGCCAAACGAGACTTTCGGGCAAGACGAGGTTTCCAAGACTTCATCAACGAGTTCTACGACGACGAAGGGTGGTGGGCACTGGGCTTGATCCGTTCGTATGACGTTTCGCACGACAGAGACTACCTCAACGCTGCTGTTCGTATTTTTGAAGATATGCAGACAGGGAGAGGTACGCCGTGCGGCGGCGGCATTTACTGGAATAAAGAGCGCAAGTATGTCAGCGCCATCTCCAACGAGCTGTATCTGTCTGTCGCCGCCTCTCTGGCTCGCCGGCTGCCCCAGAATAAAACCATGGAGCGTATTGCGATCGACCAGTGGAACTGGTTCGAAAGGAGCGGAATGATTAACTCGCATCATCTCGTCAACGATGGCCTGGACCAACGTTGCAAGAACAATGGTCTCCAGACATGGAGTTACAACCAAGGCGTTGTGCTGGGCGGGCTCGCCGAGCTATTTCGCCTCACAGGCGACCGTCGATACATCGACAAGGCTGTTTCCATTGCCCGAGCGGCCATCAAAGCCCTCTCCGACGGCCGGGGAATTTTGATCGAGACGGACAAGTGCGAACTCCGCCCGGGAAACTGTGGTAGGGACGGGCAGCAATTCAAGGGGATTTTCGTTCGCAACCTCGGGTATTTGAACGGGGTAGCCCCTCACCCGGAATTCAAGAGCTTCATCCTTCGCAACGCCGATTCGATATGGAACAACGACAGAGATGGCCAGAACAGACTCGGCGTTGCGTGGACCGGTCCATATATGGCGGCCACGGGGCCGACGCAAAGCAGCGCGTTGGATGTTCTCGTTGCAGCCATTGCTGTCGCATGACTTTGTCCAATGCCGCAGGTGAAACACCGTCGGCAACACAGCAGAGTATCAAGAATTGGCATCATGATCTCTTTATTTCTGAGCGTAGGCATTTCCGCAGTGTGCCGGACACTAAACGAAAGAGGAGTTGCTTTGTCTCATGGTTTTTTTATTCTTTTTTTTATTCTTTTTTTTTCATTCCTTTTTTTTATTCTTTTTCGTTTCTTCTTCTTTTTCGTTTCTTCTTCTTTTCCTTTTCTTTCCCACTCTTCTTTCGTCTTCTGTTGTATGTGCTTCCTGTGCTCGACCCAATGCTTGGGGTGCTTTTGTGTCTTGGACCACGTACATGAATTTTTTTTACCCCAGTGACGGGAGGCATTTTCCATTTCTTTTCGCATCATTCAACTGCATATATGCCCGAGACGCAAGACGTGAGCTGGCCTCCTACTTACAACGTATAAATATAAGCTATTTCCAACTCTATACTGGCTTCATTCTGGTCCCTTTTGTTGCGAAGCGACGCCCATAAGCATATGAGAAAACGGATGTGATTTATATGACATTCATTCGTGCTGTTAGGTGTAAATAAATAAATGAATAAATGAATAAAAAAAATCAGAGGGTTAGGGTTAGAAATGAACCACAGCCTTCCTGCGGACCGGGCAGCTGCCAAGTGGGGCAAGCCACTTGAGCCAGACGATGCTACCCTCAGCCAACAGCCAAACCGGACCAAGCCAGGTCCCAAGCTGCTCCCAAAACCAAGCTCTTCACTTCCAACCTGCTGGATTGATGACATGCTCCTCGTGATTCGCAACCCACGTGCCTCTCAGAAGGTGAAGCGTCGATGCTGGGCAGCCCAGCCTGTTACGAAGAGTAGGATTGTTGAATATGCATTCATGAGCTGTTGTTGACTTTTTATAAGCCGCTTGACGAGCTCTAGATGATCGCATTTCCGAATCTTTGATCCGCCTGCCTGGCACAGTTCCGCTCCTGATGCCCCGCTGACAAGGGGAGCGGCGAAGCGAGAAAAGGATCAAAGGATCCCCGACCATCAACATCCCAACGCGGCACCTGGGTGCGCAAGCTCACCTCAAAACACCCTTCATCCGAAACAAGGCCAGGGTTCTCGATGCGCAGCCGGTCTTCTTGCATTCGCCAACACGCCATTCTTTCCACAGAACAGGGCGGCTTGAGGCTGTCAGAACTGGAGCCTGGGCGAAATGGACGCGCCAGAAGCAGACTACGACATCAAGCTTCAGAAGATCTCGGCAGATCTGATCGCCGACCTCGACCATGGCTTGAAGACGACTCTGCGCAAGGCTGACGGCAGGGGCGGGACGCAAGTGCGATCCGTTGTGCGTGCCAGAGAAACGTGGAAATCAACAACCCTGGTGCTGGATATGTTCCAGGAGCTTCCCCAGTTACTGGACCCTCGTCTACCAGAATGGATTCCTCTCTTGTCCGAGTTGTACCTGGAATACGCTCAGAAGGGGCACCGCGCCAGACAAGCAACGAAGCAGTCGAGTCTACTCATACCGGTGGACTATGCCATTTCAAGAATACTCTACGCATTCTGCAAAGTTCGGGGCGAGAAGATCATCGTTCGGTTTCTCAATGTGGAAGCCAAGTACCTCGAGCTCCTACTCACCTCCATTGAAGAGGCGGAGGCGAAGACGGTAGAAAACACAGACCAAGAGGCAGAGAGGCAGCACGAACCGGCAGCTTGGGAGTGGGAGCAGCGTTACGTGGTGCTGCTGTGGCTTTCGCATTTGCTCTTGGCCCCGTTTGATCTGTCGACGATTTCAACGCTGGACATGGAAGACGCTAGCGTTCCCAGCGTGGACGGATTCTCCTGGCCTCGGAACCTTCCGGGAATTACTACGAGGGTCTTGCTCTTGGCCATCAAGTACCTTTCATCGCCAGGCAAAGAAAAGGATGCGGCCAAGGCGTTGTTGGTGAGGGTTGCGATGCGCCGAGACATGCAGCAGCTCGGGGTCCTGGATGCGCTGGTGAGATGGGCCATGGCCTCGCTTCGCCCGAGAAAGGATGAGCCTCTAAAGTCGACGTATTTTTACTTGGGTATCCTCTCGTTTCTGGCCGGTGCCTTGAGATCAGCTGCCGAAACGTCCGACATGGATGTCTATCTTGCGCCCATTTTTCACTGCGTCTATGACATCACGCTTGCGGAAAACGACATGTCCAGATCCATCATCAAACTGGCCGTGGTGAGGAAGATGATCCTGAAGGTGATACGGTCTGTTACGGTGTCCTTTCTGCGACAGCAGCAGCAGAAAGGCACATGGGCGAATACAGAAATGGTGGAAACAGCTATTGGATATCTCCTCGACAGCATCTCCGACAATGACACGCCCGTGCGCTTATCGGCCAGTAAAGCACTCAGCATCATCACGCTCAAGTTGGATCCCGGCATGGCTGCTCAAGTGGTGGAAGCGGTGCTCGAGTCATTGAACAAGAACGTCTTGTGGACGAAGCCAGCCCACCACGGGGATAAACCTTCGCGCAACTTATCTAGCGTCAATAACCTAGAGTGGCACGGCCTGATTCTGACGCTCTCCCACTTGCTCTACAGACGCTCTCCTCCTGCGGGTCAGCTCTCGGACATCATCCATGCCTTGCTTCTAGGCCTCTCCTTTGAGCAGCGCAGCACCTCTGGCGGCAGCGTGGGAGCCAATGTACGTGATGCAGCGTGCTTTGGTATATGGGCTCTCGCACGGCGGTATACCACGCAAGAACTGCTCGGCGTGCCCACAACCTCTGTGTTTGCGGCAAAGGCGCACCCAGCAACGAGCTCAATACTCCAGGTCCTTGCGACCGAGCTGGTAGTCACGGCATCTCTAGATTCTGCCGGGAATATCCGCCGCGGCGCATCGGCTGCCTTGCAGGAACTCATTGGTCGTCATCCCGATACAGTGGAAAGGGGCATCGAGGTGGTCCAAACTGTGGACTACCACATGGTAGCGAGGCGTTCGAGGGCCGTGGAAGAGGTAGCCACAAAAGCGACTGTCTTATCTGCTCAGTACGGCGAGGCTCTCATCGACGGCCTCTTGGAGTGGCGGGGGATTGGAGATGCAGATGCTCAATCACGGAGAGTCGCCGGAGCGGCTTTCGGCACCCTGACGGCCGAGCTGTCCTTGTCAGACAAGGCGGACTTCTGTTCTCGCTTTTCCTCCTCAATCCAGCTGATCATGGGGCACCTCGCGACTCTTGCCAAGCGGCAAGTCGAAGAACGGCACGGCCTGCTGCTGTGCTTCTCCTCTCTCCTGGACAGGATTGCGGAGTTTATTCGGAGAGAACATGAGCATAACTCGCCCCCGCAACTATCCTCTCTGGTGCAGCAGTCTTTGACGTCTGTGTCCGAGATTCTGGACGATTATCAGGTGACAGAATACCGCCGGCCAGATTTGATGGCAGAGGGTGCCAGCCGTCTTGTCGTATCGACTCTCCCGATGCTCCAGATGGCATGCGTTGATAAGTCCACGTCCTTGTCCTTGCCGTTAGACCCAGGGCGGATTTTGCTGTCTCCCTCTCGCGTGCGAGAATACACTGATATTCTAACTTCTCGAATCCGAGACTTGCCCGCAACTGAACCTGCCACGAGGCTTCTCACCTCACTCCAGTCGGTTGTTGCCAAGTGGCTGAGCAGGAACGAAGCGGAAATCGCAGAGCCTGCTTCTGCCGCTGCCCTCGTTCTCATCCTCTTCTCGGCACCCCATATTCGGGAAGCTATCCTTCAGGAATGGGCCGCGATTGTGAGCACCAAGCCCACGGCTAGAAGTGCCACCACTGGCCAGGGGTACTTTCATGCGTTGGCCATGGCACAGCCCGTGGCCGAGCAGATGAAGCACGACGCCCAATCGGGGCACGACCTGGCATCGGAAGCGCTGCTCAAGCGCTGGGCTCAAGACGGCGATGTCGATGTGCGCGTCACCATCATGCAGAGTCTTATTCGCAGCAGTCTCTTACACGCCGAAGCCGGGCGCTTCCTGGCCTTGCTCGCGGATGGACTGAACGACTATACGACGAATGCCAGGGGGGACGTGGGTTCCCACGTCCGCGTTCAAGCCCTGCGCGCCGTGCGCAGTCTCTGGGCGAGCAGCGCCGGTTCCAGCTCCGAAGCGGGCGCGATGAAAGAGTCGTTGAGAAGGTTGTTTCCGTGCACGCTGCGCCTATCTGTTGAGAAACTCGACCGCGTGAGAGCAGAGGGACAGGCTGTCCTCGCCCTGGTGATGCAAGAAAGGTATGTCCGGTACGAGGAGCTAAGGGATAAACACTAATCTGAACGCCGTCTCCCAGCGATATCAAGCCTTTCCAGTCCCTCACCTTCTCCTCCAAAGCCTATTTTGCAGCTCTTCTCAGACTTGCTTCGTCACCCTCTCTGTCAGACCGCCTCCGTGAGCACGCACCGCAAGACCAAGACCAAGACCTAGACCACACACACACAGCCTTGATGGCCGAACTCATGTCCGGCCTCGTCAGCTCGGCCGACACGGGTAACGATGACCTCGTCATCGCGAGCCGCGCCGCCCTCACGGATTTCTGCCAAGCGTCCCCGCACAATCTGAATATCGCATGTCGTTCGCTCATGCACAATCTGCGCGCATTCCCCACGGAGGATCGGATTGCCGTGCCGACGCTCGAAATCATCGCCTTCCTCTTCCACGTGGGACTGTTCCAGGCCGCACAGGGCATCAATCTCCGGCAGTTGTGCCTGTTGACCCAAAAAGCAGGATACAAAACGGGCAACGTCCGCAAAATCACGGCCTGCGCAAGGGTATACGGCGGAATAGCCGGTTTTCCCACCGCCAGCGCAGCAGATGATGTTAAGGCCGGGATAGACGAAGCAAGGAGGAGACTTGGAGCTTTGATGTCCCATCCGTGGCCTCGAGTGAGGAGCGTGGCCGTCGATGAGATCTGGGGTATGGAGGGTTTTTGCGACGGTCAGGGGCCGGCGAGGCTGACGGGGGTGGACTGGAGTGCTGTCGGGAGGGGAGAGATTCGGAAAGTGGTGCAGGCGCTGGGTATGGAGTAGTACGGGGGTGAGGCATGCTTGGAAAGGAACCGGAAGAGAGAGGAGAGAAAACAGTTGTATTTCCCTTTTCCCTTTTTCTTTTTTCTTTGCATATTTCTTTTTGGATCTAATGTTCCTTTTCTTGATATTCATCGAGGGCTCCGTCAAGTCCTTGGTCGACCTGCAATTCATGCAGAAATGGACCAATCCCTCGAGAACCTACTACGTGAGGTCTCGACCTCCAAGATGTCTCAACTGCGCATCATGCATGGGTCTCACTGCCGAGCACCCATGGCCCATGGCCAAGATTTCGAGCTTCCATGACACTACATCCAGGGCCTCATCATTCCATGCCGCAACGCGTCCGTCAGCACGACCACTCGTGTCCTTCTTTCATGTACCCGCGATGTCCCCTGCCAAGTTCCCCGAGCGGGGGTCGTCTCACGTCTCTGGGTCCCGTCGCCAAGATGAGCCAGACGAAGGAATGCGAGAGTCGGTTGGCCCGTTCTCGTCTGGCACATTTGGCGGCTGAGTTTGGCTTCTATCGGGTGGCGTCTGGCTTGTGCGTGTTGCGTGATTCGGTGCTTGGGAGGCTGATACGTGGGCGGTCGGGGAGCATGGAAATGATGGCGGTTCGCGGCGAGGTCGCCGTGAATAGGCTGGAATCGTGGGATACGTTTTGAAAATGGAGGGAGGCAGCACGACGGGAATTACGCACGCCCCGGCTTCTCTGTGCTTTTTTTATGTTTGGTATCGATTTTTCATGTTGTTTTTCAAAATAATTAAAAAAAATAAGAATAAGAATAGAAATAAAAATAGAAACAGAAATAAAAATAAAAATAAAATAAAAATAAAGGTAAAAATAAAAATTTAAACGAGGACACGGGCAAGTTCTGGTAGAGACACGGAATCAGTCAATATCGACCAGGACATGTGATGACTTGGCATTCTTTGTGCCCATGTCGAGGATCGACAGGACTCAGTCGCAGCGGGCCGCCTTGCCCTTGACAGGCCATGGATGAAGCCGACGAAGGGGGGAATCCGTAGCCGCCGTCGGTCGTGACGTGAAGTCGTCGTCGCCCGCAGCGGAGGTCCGGGACCAGATGGGAAGCAAGTCGAGTGGGCAGGAGGCGCAAGACAGGAAAGCACAAGGCAGACAGGGAAGTAGGAGCCTGGGGAAGATGCCTGGCTCCTGCCCTGCTGCCAAAACAAGCAGACGGTGCGATCCCTGCGGTGCTGCATGTCCCCGCATGAATGGGCAACCGCGGGCAGCCGCGGGCAGCCGCGGGCAACTGTGGGAACTTGTGGGTGCGGCGGACACTCCAGCCACCAGCGAATTTCCGTTCCAAGACGGCCGCAGGCGGAACGGACGCGCACCAAAACTCAAAAAACTCAAATGTTCACCTCACCACGCATCGCTTCCGTCGGGCACCGTGCCGAAAAGGCTCGGACTTCATCACCGTTGTGGAACGGGCAAAAGCTTCGTGTGTGTGCCGTATTCACAGCATCTCGGACGCTATCCGTCTTTTTCTTTCCAGCATGGTTTTTTTTTTGTTCTTTTTTTTTTTTACTCTGGATCGTGCGACCGTTTGTGAGGCATACTTTTACATGTCTATGTTGGGCACGATGAAAACAGCTGCTGCTTGACCGCCGGAACGCATCAGACCCGCTTGATAGCCAAGAGCACAAAGGGCAACCAGGGAAAAAGAAGACAGGGAAGAAGGGAGAGAAAAAAAAAAGGTGCGAAGCCCAGAATCAGACAGCAAAAGTGGGACACGGGCTACCAGTCGGTCTGGTCCAGCAAAAGTCAAAAAATTCCCAACGTTATCAAAAAAAAAAAAAGGGAAGAAAAAAAAGAAAAGAAAGTGGCGGGCACGCACGTGGTTGACGCCGCCCCAAATCAAAGCACCGACGTCCAAGTCAAATGACGAATCAGCCATTCACCGCCAGGGCCACTGTCAAGCCTCTCTTCTCCCCGCCCTTCCGGGGGACAGGGACGGTCACGATCCTTATCTGGACGACTTCCCGAGATGTCTGGGTCCCAGGCCCGAGAAGAATCCACACATCGAAATCCATCTCTCCCAGCGCAGCCCGTGTCACTGGCAACGGAAATGCTCCAGCCGGCCCTTGACCGGGCTTGAGGGCCTGGCCCCCTCGATCCAAGCCACTGGCCGAGGAGCACAGACTCGATCATGGTCGGACAGGTGGAGGCTCTGCCATGATTTTTTATTATTATACATACATGAAATTGACCATTGTCACATTTCTCAATAGCCCAGCCCTTGTGCGTGTGGCTGCGCGGAAGGGAGGGGAGGCAAGGAGAGACGCACAATGATTCTGGCCGCCAACAAATGAGCAGCGCAGCCAAGCCTCTTTTCCATTCTTCGCTCACGAGAAGCAAGATGGGCCCGCAACGCCCTGCATTTTTTTGTCTTCTCTGGGCGGTTCGCTTCCGTCCAGTATGTGCTAGGCCAACAGCGCTTCCTGCCAAACTTTGATCGCGGCCAAACAGCGTTCCCCGCTTCCGATCCTCGGACCTTTCTGGATGGCGATGAAGAGAGCCGGATCACGACCGCACCACCGAAAAAGGGAGAAAAAGCTCAGACTCCCAGGATATCGGCGTTGGGGAGAAAAAAAACGATCTCGGACTGGATGTGGCGTCGCACCGGCCGACCAGACCAGACCAAACGGGCGGTATGCACATTGCACCAGACATTTGTACATGCTGTACAACATAATGTCCGTCTGGCAATTGTTCACATTGGGGGAGCCCGCCCATGTGTGGACCATCTTGTCATGCCTGAAGGCTGGCACCCTGGCACCCTGGCACGCCGGCACCCTGGCGCCATGGGGCCTTGCTGCCACCCCGCCGCCGCCGCCGCCGCCGCCGCCTGCGTCTGCCAAGCGCTCGAGGGCTGCAGTCAGCGCAGGCTGATGGACCCCGGTTGCTTTGCGCGGCGCGGGTGCGTTTCGTTGCGTTGCGTTGCTCATCGCTCTGGCTAGGCCCGGATATTGATTTGATAGCATTGACGGCATTGGATGACATGGCACGATAACGATCCCTCCATCTCGGCGCATGGCTGGCTGACTGCGGCAGTCGGGCCAGCGGTTCGCCTCCAGTAAGTACATGAGTACATGAGTACATGCCATGTGTACATGTGTACATGTGTACTTATATAGGTACTTATTTTGTATATGTGCACATAACATTCTTACTTACATAAAGTATGTAGGTATGTAATGCCTCGTCATCTCCCAGGACCGCTTCTTCCCACACTCCGTCCTCTCCTGGCTCCTGGCTCCTGGCTCCTACCGGCCTGCGTCGCTCGTCCTCCTCCTGGCCAGAAGTCTCCGGCTCGAGTTCGTCAACGTCGTCTCGAGGATCATGACAGCCGCCTGCCGGACGCGCCGACCTCGCCGACCTCGCCGACCTCGCCGACCTTGCCAACCGCCGCCGCCCTTTGCCGTGTAGGACCAACTCCCCCGTCCACGCCCACCCGACGGGCTGATACGACATCAACACACCACCAGCCAAACAACAACCCGAGCGACTCTAGCCACCCGTGCCTGGCCTTGACGCGAATCCCGACCCCCTGGCACCTCCTACCCCACGGCAGGCTCCCGAGTCTGGAGTCCCCGAGTTCCGCGTCCTGCGTTCTTACGTCCTTCGTCCTGGACCCCCTTCGCCCACATGCCCGTGGACAACATCACCAACCCAAAACCACCAAGAGATCAAGTCCTGGCGAGAGCGGCATCATCCCGTGTTAGTGATTTCATCCTCGCTCGTCGAGCCCGTTTTTTGGAGCTCGGCGGGCGCGGAGCGACGCGCCACCACCAGCCATGTCGATTTATACGGAGCCCCCCGAGCTCCGCGCCTTTCGCCTCGATAAACCAACCCTCCTCGTCTGCTGGTGGGCTACGTCCTTTTGCAGTCTCATGATTTTGCTGCGCATCACCGGTCGCTTCATCAGGACCGAACGTCTCTTCATCGAGGACAAGGTGGCCGCCGTGGCTCTCATTCCGCTCAACTTGCGCATGGCTTGCATTCATTATGTGCTGAAATACGGTACCAACAATGCCGACTTCACCGGCATGCAACTGACTCCGACCGAATTGCAACACAAGGCTCTTGCGAGCGGACTTGTGTTGCTGAGCAGATTCTTCTATGCCGCCACGTATGTTGTTGTCTCGTATTCTGCCCCAAGCACTTGTGCCAACTTACATAACGTGCATACGAAAAAAAAAAATATCAAAAATTTTACGCAAAGCTGTGTCACACTCGTCCTGACTCTTTTTCTTTTCTTCGTCTCCGCGGCCCATCTAGTCTTTGGATCCTCAAGTTTTGTATTCTTGAATTTCTCAAGCGCTTAACTGATCTGACCTGGCAGCGATCTCATCGCACGGCATTGATCGCCATCCGATGGACTTTGGTGGCGACTTTTGTGGGCGTCACCATCAGCAATCTAGCCGAATGCCGTCCCTTCACTCACTATTGGCAGGTTCTGCCCGACCCTGGCGGCCAGTGTCGACAAGGCTACGTGCAGCTCATTACCATGGCCTCATGCAACATCCTCACAGACCTCCTACTCGTCATTTTCCCGATTCCCATCATTCTGCAGAGCCACATGACTGCGCGGAGAAAGTTGCAGCTTGTCGCGCTCTTTTCACTGAGCTTGGCCGTGGTCGGCGTCACCATATTTCGACTGCCGCGAACGATTCACGCCCACGGACGTCAGCAGTACCGATCGCTTCTGGCCTCGGTCGAGCTTCTCTTCGCCACGGCGGCTGCCAATGCCCTAGTTCTGGGCTCATTTGTCCGAGATCGGGGGGTGAAGAAGCAAAAGTTTCGACGCGGTTCCGGCGCCGAATCCTTCGACCGATCCAGCAATCCCCGCAGAATGACTGTGCATCGACATTGGGGTAGCGATGAGGATCTTGTCAGGGGTGTTGGCCTGGGCGTCGATGTCGAACTCCGTGAGCGGCAGCTCAAGAGCCCTGACCTGGAGAGCCTGGCTTATTCGCCAAAGGCGGTGCTTGGTCTGCGCCCAGAGGTCAACTGGCAAGGCGCCCATCGCCATAGCCCAACGGACGAGAGCGATGACTCGGTGCTTGCTCACGACAACTCGCCCGGCTCGGACATTCAGATCAGGAAAGGGGGAAGGGGCCTGCCCTTTCTCGATGTTGGCGGCTTGCTCGACGAATCCATCAAGGGTAGCAGCAGCAGCTACCGGCGCGGAAGCTGTACGTCGTCGTCAGTGGAGCCAAACACATGCAGCACCGCTCCGCCGCCGCCATCCGTGCCTGCCAGCAATAGTGGCCTGCGACGTGGTTCGAGGGCGTTGCTGCAAGATTTGGGCGGACTTCTGGCACCACTCAACTCCCATGCGTCGTCGGCGAAATCCAGGCGCGGCACAGAGCTCCGGCCTATACCGCAGGCACACGAGGAACAGGCGCCGAAATCTCGAAGTGGCATGATGCCGGAGCTCATGGACCCCAGTGGTCTTTTGAAATGAAGTGTTTTATGAAACTCTTGATTTCCTTGCTCCAATCAATAATGCATGCCCGACGTCGATGGCCGACATATCTTGCCTTTTCGAAGCGTGGTGGTTTTCTCTTTTCTTTCTCTTTTCTTTTTCTTTTTTTTTAAGCTCTACGTGTATCATGATGTGACGACTGGGCTGATAAGCGGGCAATACGTTCA
The DNA here is from genome assembly GCA_018360145.1 of Claviceps africana. Lineage (NCBI taxonomy): Eukaryota > Fungi > Ascomycota > Sordariomycetes > Hypocreales > Clavicipitaceae > Claviceps > Claviceps africana. The sequence continues at coordinate 110,013 of SRPY01000021.1, forward strand.
AGGTTCCTATGATGATGGGCCATTTGGCCATTTCCCTTTTTTATATTCCCTCGGCCTTTATTTTCTTTTATTCTATATTGTAGTCTTTTTTTTCTCTATTTTTCGTCGTCTTTTCTTTTTGCAATGTTTTCTTTTATTCACAATGGCGGCGTGTTCACCTGGGGTGCCTGCGGCGTCTTGGCTTTATTTACTGGTCTGTTGTCGGTCTAGCGCATCTCAAGAAGCGCCAAATTTGTCCTTTGTTTTTTCTTTTCTTCTTTTCTTTTTTTTTAAGCGCGGCGTTTCTTCTTGACCAAATCTTAACCTGATTTTCATGCGCTCAACTGTCAATTGATTTTAGAGTAGGGCCCTCGACGGGAACATGTGTAGATATGTGTACCTAGTGTATATACGATTGTATCCCTTTTGGGATAATGAGGGTGATGTAAAGTACAGTGCGTTCGTGCATGTTCATAAACTGCAAATCTATGCTTGGTAGTGTTTTGAAGAGTACTATCGTTTTTCTTTTCTTTTTCTTTTTCTCTTTCCCTTTACTTTATATACAAACACCATTTAAACCACTTTTCAGCAAAAACCAACGACATACAATAGCCTCGAACCCGTCAAGGACTACGAAAAGGCATACACAAGTCTCTGGGACCGACGCAACAGGTCAAGTCGGCAACATACGTCGTACCAAATCCCAGCTTCGCAAATTAGGTCGGTTTTCTTTTCGTAAAAACAAGAGCTTCAAAACAAAAATAAAAGGTAGACTAAATCATACAAAAAAAAAACGCCAGTTTCGTCTTTTTCATTCCCAATGCCTCGTTGGGGGTGGCCGACCCGTCTTCCGTTCTTGTATACCATGCCATGATCACGGAGGAGCCTCGTCCTCGCCCGCCTCGTCCGTTCCCCGCCTTCGTCTTCTGCTTTTTCACACGCACAACCGGTAGCTGGCATACCGTCCGGCCGTCTCGCTGACACGAATAATCTTGACGACCTGGCCCCTCTTAAGGCCCAGGTAGCGGGCCACGGGATCCTTTTGCAGGAGCCGCGGCAGCTGCGTCTCCTTGAGGCGGTATCTCTTGAGCAGGGCCGTCTTCTCCTCCCTCGACAGGAGCACGTGGCGGGGCACGAGTTCGTGGTGCGTGATGTTGACGAGCAAGTCATCCTCGAGGAAGCACTCAATCTTGGCGAGGTTCTCGACGCTGGCGAGGGACTTGCGTGCCGCGGGGGAGAGGGACGCGTGCGTCACCATGATGCCCGTCTTGTAGTGGTTGGAGATGGTGTACTTTGCAAACTGGCGGATCTGGCCGACGCCGAATTGCTTGTCGGTGAGGAACTCGACCCAGATGGGGCCGCAGTCCGGGACGGGGTCCGGGTTGGATTCCGTCGCGGGGGGGGTGTTTTTTCTGAGCATGGCGTCGCTGGGGCGAGCGGAGAATTGGAGCTTGGATCGTCTGGAGAGATGTTTTTTTTTTTTTAAAAAAAAAGAAAGAAAGAAAGAAAGAAAGAAAGAAAGAAAGAAAGAAAGAAAGAAAATTTGTGTTGGAAACGAGGTTAGTATGCTTGACGGATTTCATCTTGGGGCGGATTGACAAATGTCGGCGTGTAGAGAGACGTACATTACTGAGCCATCGGGATTGCAGTATTCGTTCCGGAAGCGGTCGAGCGAGATGTTGACCTCTTCGTCTGCCAGCTCGTATTCCTGCATGTAGACAGCTATTTTTTAGTTGAAAGCCATGGCTTTTTCCTGCTCCGCCGCCATGTACAGTCTTCGTCTCCGTCGGTTCTTTTTTCCGTCTATTCTTCTTCTTCTTCTTCTTCGCAACATCATCTGCCGCAGCACAAACACGTACCCTGTCCGCAACCATTTCGTGCACCGTCCTCCATGCGCGCCAGAGCCTCACCACCTCCTTCGACTTGGCGTCGTTGGGCAAGTCGTCCATGGTGATCGCGGCGTGTGCGTTGCTCCTCGCGTGGTTTGTCGCAAGCCAAGTTGTGAAGGCCGTCGTTGTCTAGGAGGCCGTGATTTATGGCGCAATGGGAAAAATGAGGGAGAGACGTCCGGCCGAGGGAATGTTGATTCTGCGCCCTCAAACGTTGTCGAGAAAATGGGTTGTTCTTTTTTACTATTTTTTTTTTCTCAGCCTTGCACGTTCCACGTCCGAGGCAAGTAGCTTACCTGGTAGGTAGGTCGTTTGGCCTGGCCGGATTACGGGCGGCGCGGGCAACGTGAATGGCTAGATGGAAATGCAAGTCATGTGATGCGGGTCCACTTCCTGTCGGCCTGGGTGGTCGACAAATTTGTGGGGCGGCCTCACGTTTCCACTTGGACCGTCAACGATGGAAACATGGAACATGGAAAGAGACGCGAATCCACCTGCCTGCACCGGCTGGCAGCGCTAGAGACGGCCCAAGCCACCGGCCAGGCACGCCACACTTTTTTTTTTTTAAAACCCCTACTTTAGACACCCAACCCAGTTCAATCCATCGAGTCCCTTTTCTTTATCCACATATCAATAATCTTGATTCTTCTAACAACCCCCAACCCAAACCCTATCTAGTCCTGCCACGTCGTCTCCGCCACCCACTGATCGCGTGGAGCCCTCCCCTCGACTCGGCTTCGTATCGGCCTCTTCATTCGGTATCTCTCTTCGGCAACTTGTTCTGCTCGCCAAGCACCATGGCTGAGACAACTGCATCTACCAAGGCCCCGGCGGCCGATGCTCAGAATGCCCGACCGACACGTCCGGACGAGAAGGCCTTCAACGAGGCTCTCGTCAAGGCGGAGAAGGCTCACAAGGCTTCCATGGACCAATTGGTATGATTGGAATCACATTTAACTGCTTTCTTCTTCCCTTTGTGCTGGAGCATGTGCGCCTTGCTCTTCCAAAGTTGCCATGGCTCGTTGCATATTTTCCACGGAACACGCACGGGGGGGAAGCCGTGCAAGAGAGAGGAAGAGCATGTGCAAAAACGAAAACATAACCCTCGGGAATACCTGTCCTTCAAACGACGGTGGCTGACCAAAGGACATTCTTCGCCGAGCAGAACGCCATCAAGGCCAAGATCGATCTCGCCCTGCCCAACAAGAACAAGGACCAGCCTAACCCCGTCCAAAAGAGACGCCAGGAACTCATTACCCAGGCCAACGAGATCCGTCAGAAGCAGGCCGGTGGCAAGAACGCCCGTACCGGGAAACTCGACCAGATTAAGCGTCTCGACGAGCAGCTTCGCAGCCGTACTGCCGAGCAGAAGGTGGCCAAGGCCAAGGTTCCCTTTAAGAGTGTGGAAGACGTTGACCGTCAGATCGCCGAGCTCGACAAGCAGGTCAACTCGGGTTCAATGAAGCTTGTCGACGAGAAGAAGGCACTGTCTGACATTTCCAGTCTGCGTAAGATGCGCAAGAACTTTGGCCAGTTTGACGACGCCCAAAAGCAGATTGACGACCTACGTGCCAAGATCAAGGAAATCAAGGACTCCATGGAGGACCCGGAGCAGAAGGCCCTGTCTGAAAAATACACCAAGATCCAGGCCGAACTGGACGCCATCAAGGCGGAGCAGGACGAGGCCTACAAGGGCATTTCCAGCCTTCGTGACGAGCGATCCAAGCTGCAGGCTGAGCAGCAGGAGAAGTTCACAGCCATCCGCAAGCTCAAAGACGACTACTACAGTCAGAAGAAGGCTTTCCAGGCCTACGAGCGCGAGGCCAAGGAAAAGGCTCGCGCTCGGCGTCAAGCCGAGCAGGAGGCCTACATTCAGGGCAAGAAGAAGGCCGAGGCCGAGAAGAAGCTGGCCGAGGCCAGTGAGCCGGCCTATTTCGAGGAGATTCGCCGCGCCAACAGCCTCCTGAGGTTCCTTGACCCCACCCACAAGGTCGAGAAGGGACCCCTCATGGCCGACACCGGCCTCGGAGCCCAGGCGCAGCGCACCGTCGACGATGCTGCCCTCAAGGGCACCAAGCTCGTCCGCAAGGAGGAACGCGATGAGGAATACGCGCCGGCCGTCAAGAAGGGCAAGAAGGGCAAGAAGAGCACTGCCGGTTCCTCAGCCGCCAAGTTCTTCAACTGTCCTCCTGCTGTCGTACAGGATTGCGCTTTCATTGGCATCGATCCTCCCATGAGAAGCTCCGATGTCCCCGACGTTATTGAAAAAGTCAAGGCCAAGCTCGATCATTGGAAGAATGATCAGGAGGCTCAGACCCAACGCGTAAGTCATTCATTGGCGTTGACCTCTATTGTTCTTAGCTAGATGGCTAACAAATTTGTGCAGAACATTGAGAAAGCCAAGAAGGAGCTTGAAAAGGCTGAAGCCAACGGTACCAACGGTACCAACGGCGTCAACGGCGTCAACGGCGACAAAGTTGCCGAAATCACCGAGGGCGTTAAGGAAGTTTCCGTCGCTGACGCGCAGGAATCATAAAACTCTTTTCAGCTGTCCGAGGCGCTTAATTAAGTCAGCACCCCCGAGAGACATTCACGACCAGAAACCAGAGCATGGATTCAAAAGTAGATTTTATTACCAGTATCATTACCATTGTCTATTTATTGTCAGCTCCACTTCTTGTTTACATGCTTCTTTATTGCGCGCCGCCCCCCCCCCCCTCTCTTCTCCGTGTTTCTGTTCCAAAGAGTGGCGAAAATGCTTCAAGGAGGCGCATGCGGGATATCTAAGAAACTATGCTACATTATTCGCCATTTTTGTCCAGTTGCAGTGAACAAAAATCGAATAATGTAGTATAATTTTCTTGAATTCCCCGCATGTGCGATATGCATCTAACGTGGGCATGAAGAGCTTCTTTTCTTTTCCTCTTTTTTGTTTTTCTCTCTTTCTTATTCACCATTTCTCAGAATTTCACTCCATCAAGGAGAGAAAGACGTGTGTATGAGAGCATGAAAAACAGGACTTAGGCACTGCAAAACGTAGCCACAAAAGCAAACGGAGAAAAGAGGGGCTTCTCATGAGGAATGGTTTTCTTGCATCCCAGTTCCAGTCTTGCTTGTCATGTCGTGTTGTCTCTTCGTGTCCATCTGTGCCATTTCTGTGCTGATCTGGCGCGCCGCTTCCGTGTCTTGCCCGTGTCTTTGCTAGCGAATAAAATTAGGCGGGGGGTCCGGACGATGAGACTTTTTTTTTTATATTTTTTGTCGTTCTCCGATTCCGCCGTTTCTGTTTCTTTTTGAAGAGAGAATACTCGTCTGTTCTGTCAAAGGAGGGTGTTTTGTCGTGACTGGTGACCCGTGCTCATGGACTGGCACTCATGCCCCTTCCCCTGCCGCCCACAACATGCATATGTACATGTAGATCAAGACTCCAAGGGCAGGAGGGACAGAGACAATAGGGTTCCGTAGTGACGGGTTTTAGGGGGTGCTTTTGATGAGCATCTCGGCCCCGCTTGGTCGTTTTTGTGACACGGGTCGATTGAAGGGGGCCTGGAATGCAAAGATTTAATTCAAAGCGATAAACGACGTTGGCTCTCTTGGGGGGCTCTGGAGGTGGTCTAGAGGTCTAGGTTCGCCTCGGAGGTCCTATGGGCCGTGGAGATGTTATATACAGGGATCGTAAGCAAGGATGCCTCAGGTCGGGAGGTACCCCTCATGCCACGCACGATGCCTCGAGTTGGCCGGGTGCAGCACTTGCACGTGAAACATAAAACTCACAGCATGTACCTGTCTAGAGCCCCGACGCCATGATTGCATCTAAACATTGGTTCGCCCGTCCCCGAATGACACATTCGATACTCTTTATCGCCGCTTCTTCCTTGTTTCGTAGAATGAACACCATGGACCTCCTTGGATTCATGATGGAAAACTTGAACCCATAAAATGTCTTCTATTCCAATTTGGACTCGACAGCCGGTATATCTTTACCCCTTAACCCCCCCCCCCCTCCTCCTCCTCTCTTCACCCCCTTGACCCAAACGGGACTGAATGTAGTTTGCACGCCGTGGGCGGCCGTCTTTGCCTGACTTCCATGCGGAGAATGAGATGTAAATGCTAGAGATGACGTGGCACATGAGGAATAAAAGCCGCTGCGCTAAGAATGTCTCGTCGTCAAGGCCGTGCCAGAGTTTCGTCACAAGAGTGTCGTCATGTTCGTAACTGCGTCCGAGAATATACAGAGATTGCGTTAGATCCTGCAAACGTATCATGTTCCTGTTGGGGACAAGAACAGGGCCATTCGCTGTCCATCACGTATAAGGTCCGTAGTATGGGGCGGAGTGTGGCGGCACCCGTGTCGAGGATGGTCGGCGTCCCGGGGGTACCGAGCCACGACGTTCTATCGCGGTTTCTCGACCAGAAAACGGTGACGGTGCCGAGAATGGTGATGGTCCCGAGAATGGTGCAGGAGCAATCGCTGGCTGTGCTCGCCGTTCACTACTACCGCTGCCACTGCCACTAGCGCTGCCCTCGATACTTCGCCGGTTTGCTTTTCGTTGTCCATTCAAGGCACTCAAGGGTGGGTCTTTGACAGCAGGTTCATGATCTCCCGGCAGGGTCAACTCGACGAGACTATAAAAGTACTCAAGAACCTCGGGGTAGCGCTGGACGCTGGCTTGCCAGTCTTCATCGATGCCTCTTTTGAGGGCGGCCTGCGCCTCGGCTATCTCGTTGGGATGAGGAGGAGCGTTGAAGTGGTAAAAGGCATGAGCAGTGATCTGGTCCAGATGGGTCGAGTGGGCGTTCTTTCGTCTCTCGGCAAGGAGGCGGAAATATTCCAAGACGTAGTCCTGAGCGTGTCCCCGAACCCAAGCTCTGGATTCTCACCATGTTAGTTGGTGTGATGCAAGACTCAAAGACTGGCATAGCGTTGCAGTAGTCGTCTTCCTGTTGAGGAGGTTCCAGGACTGGACTATTCACCTTATGTCATTATACACAGATCGCATCATGCGGTCTTCAGCCTGTCGGATTGCCATTTCAAGGCCCCTGGCTTCGCAATCGCAGGCCAGGCTTGCCGGGGCATGGCAAATAGCACAATTGGGGTCCATGGAAATATAACCCTTGGGGGTTTTGGACGACAGGGCCCTGGATGCCATATTAGTGATGAATGAGTGCGACGTCGGATGTGTTGCGTGTTGCTTGACAAGAATTCAACGCCGTCCCAGCCACATGGCAGAGCGCGGTCGAAAGAGCTAGTCAGACGTAGAATCTTCTTGGAGTGCCACAAAAACACGCCCACGTCGGCGTCGGCGACGACGACAGCCAGACCTTGTCTCAGCAAGCCGGCCAGTCCCGTGGTGCACCTCTGTAGAGCGGGTGCGTCTCCAAAGGCAGACGGCGTGAAAGATTGGAACCCAATGGGTTGGACGGACTGATGGGGACGGCCTGCAGGGGCGGGAGAAGGGGGGAGAGGGGGAAAAAAAGAAAAGAAAAAAAAGAAAAAAAAAAAAGGGGGGGGGGGGGGAGAAAGAGGTTGGTCAGGTATCGTCTGCTGACGTCCAAGTAGGTAAGTAGGTAGAGCTGGGTTTGAGATTCGGCACTCGTTACAGGACAAGGAGGGAAAGCTGTCGAAAGAAGTCGATGGCCCGTCGATGACTGTCGATTGCTGTCGATATCTGTCGATCACGACGGGGAGGCCAAATAAAGTTTGATGCGCAGGCTCGACCTTCTTTTCGAGACAGGGACAAGACAAGAAGAATCAAAAATCAACACAACACAGCACAGCACAGCACCAGAGCACAACACTTACTCAAAGCACGGGCAGATGGGCGGGAGTCGCACAAGCAATACAACCTCGGGCGGATGGAATTGAACCCAACCAGGCAAATAGAAGGGTCTGGTCAGATCATGGACGGGCAGGCAGACATGGAGATATCATCAACGTGGCTGGCGCCGTGTCCCGATGGGTACATGTAGAAGTCTTGTTTGGTGCCTGGTGCCGCTTGGTCTCGCCCGGGCGGCCTGTCACGGGGCTGGATGGGCTGTGATGGGCTGGATGGGCACGACGGACGAATGGCCGTCCTGTCTCGAGACTGTGGATGGAGGGCGGGAAGGCGACCAGATACCTAGGTAGGTACTTGGGTACTTGGGCCTTGATACCCACGGCAAGTGCTACTGTACTACGTACCTAGGTACCTACCTGGTAAGTAGGCTGCAAAGAGAAATCCAGCGTACTTGGGGGAAAGAGCGGTCGACCAAACCACATGGACTGCGGCCGGCCGCCGCCCATGAATGGGAATGAATCAATGGATGGATGGGTGGATGGCTCCTGCCAACTCCCGAGAGGTCTGGTTCTGGTACCTGAGCACCTCGGTCACTGCACACCGCACACCGCACACCGCACACCGCACACCGTACACAGTGGTGCCACGTCTCGCTGCTGTTCCGTCTGGTCAGTCGCATCCATTCAGTCTGGAGTCTGGTTCTGGTGTCGTCGATAATCAACAGTCCTCCATGCTCATCCATCCAGACCTCCATCCGATCAACGATTTCGTCTTGGCTTCTCCCTCCGTGTCCCGACCCCGACACCTCTGCCCAAAACACATGTACCAGACGCCCAACCCTTGGCTTTTCAGCCCAACCCCATCCCATGGTCAGGACGCCGGCAGAGCCACAGGCACACTTCTCTGCCCACCAACACCAGCCAAATGGAAGAAATATCTCCCCGTGCCATCCCGTGCCATCCCGTGCCATCCCGTCCCACCCCGAGACCGAGACCGAGATCAATCCGGCGGCCCAGGACAAGGCGAGCGGCGGCACCAGACAGCAAGCCCGAGCCGGACGAGCAGACCCGGACGAGCAAAGCATGCCCATCTCCACTCGAGGACCCGACGGGTTAGCAGGGTTAGCAGGGTTGGCCGGTCGGCTCGAGAGAGTCTCGACAAGTAAGCCGATTGACCCAGCCAGGAAAATAACTGGGTCTCCTACTCTCCTTGCACTCGAGAGTAGAAGACTCGCTAGTCTCAGGCTTTTCCAGGCGTCAACCATGCGACCGACCGACCGTCAGTATTCACATACCTACCTACCTACCTGTACGGCAAACTACCTTTTGATTTGTTGTTGAAGACTGCCGCCTGCCTACACCGACATTGTACGCAATTCCTCGTGCAGCAGCACCACTCCTGGGCTGATCCAAGCTCCATGCCACTGCTGCGGTCAGTGGCAAGCCGCCCACGAATATCTCGAGTGGCCGCCCTCGTCACAGCAGTGACGGCACATTCACCATGCTGCTTCAGCTCGACCACCCCGTCCTTGAATGACCTGCCCGAATCCCGCTTGAATCCCGGACCCGACGACTACGCTCTACCCAACTTTGCAGACAGAGCCGACCTCACCCTTTATGCCGGCCGCGGCGGCAACGGCTGCGTGTCATTTTTGCGCGAAGCTTTCCTCCCCGACGGTCCGCCCAACGGCGGTGACGGCGGTGCAGGAGGAAGCGTGTACATTCAAGCTGCTCATGGCGAAACGTCGCTACACAAGCTGGCCCGCCGGCGGTTCATCCGCGCCGGACGCGGCAAGCACGGTCAAGGAAGTTCAAAGGGCGGCGCCCGTGGTGAAGACGTCTACATCACCGTACCCGTGGGCACCATTGTGCGAGAGCTGGAAAGGCAGGACCCTGCGGCCGAAGAAGCAATGAGCATCAGGGCGTACGCGGCGCTGCAGAAGCAGAAACGCAAGCAACAAATGCTACTCGACAACGAAAAGCGGCGGGATCCGGTCGACCAGCAAGACGATGAGCGAGAGGTCATGGATAGAAAAGGCCGCCCCAAGCTCGCTCCTCAGGAACGACATGACGATGCAGAGCTAGAACGTGACGATACATCGCGGCAAAAATGGCTCCTCTACCCAGGAATGTCCAAGTCGGAGATGAGGAGCACATCATTTCCACGCCTGCCTCGACGCCACCCGCACCTCCACCAGCCGCCACCGCCCATCTACCTTGACCTGTCGCACCCGACTCCTCAACCCATCCTTCTTGCCGCGGGAGCTATTGGCGGGCTGGGCAACCCCCATTTCACCTCGCGGGAACATCCCAGACCAATATTTGCCACAAAGGGCGAAGACGCCGTGTCCATCAAAATTTCTCTCGAGCTGAAGCTCCTCGCCGACGTGGGCCTCGTTGGTCTCCCCAACGCAGGAAAGAGTACCTTGCTGCGTGCCCTGACGAATAGCCGCACCAGGGTCGGCAGCTGGGCATTCACGACACTACAACCAAACATTGGCACCGTCGTGCTGGATAAGTACACCGGCCAGCCTACTATGACCCGACGGAATCGCAGACCCAGCTCCCCCGTGGATGCCGCCCTCGACACCTCTTCAGAGACTCACGTCGATCCCAGAACAAGATTTACTGTCGCCGACATCCCCGGTCTCGTTGAAGGCGCTCATCTGGACCGCGGGCTCGGCATCGCCTTTCTCCGCCACGTCGAGCGCGCCGGCGTGCTAGCCTTCGTCATCGACTTATCTGCCGGCAATGCCGTGACGGCCCTCGAGGCTCTCTGGCGCGAAGTCAGTCTCTACGCGCAGATGCGTGACGAAGAAGAATGCGAGCGCGAGCTGCAGTCTCGCATCGAATGGGACTCTGTTACCATGGAAACCTCAATTAGTAGCGGTCCCATCAACCTCACCAACGCCGCCGAATACGCCAGCCCCGTGTCCCATGCAGAGCATGGTGCCCGATCGGGACTGCACATTACAGGCAAGCCCTGGTTCGTGGTGGCCACCAAGGGGGATTTGCCCGACACCGAGGCCAACTTTCACGAACTGAAGACGTACCTGGACGGGATCACGGCGGGAAAGATGAGGCATCCAAGCGGTGTGGACGGAGCGTGGACTCATAAGTGTATGGCTATTCCCGTGAGTGCCATTCACGGCCAGGGCGTTGACAGAATTGTGCATTGGACGGTCGGACTGCTGGATGAGTAAGCGAGTCGAGGAGGTTGGGAGGGTGGCTATGAGGGGTATGAGGGTTTTGTGTTTACCCTTTTTTTTTATTTTTTTTTAAGAAGGAAAGGAAAAGAAAGAAGATGCAAGAAGAGATATTGCTGCATGGAACATGTCTGCGTCACGTCTATAAACTTATTCTTTTACCGCTTGTATTTTCCCAAAACTTTTGTTTTTCCTATAGCACATTTCCTCACGGAACGGACGTGAAAGCGCGCAAACACACGAATGCACCCGTCTTGGATCACACATACATACAAGTGCATGTGTATACATGTTGCATGCCGATGACACTCGCACAAACATTCAGGAACAGAAACGACGGTGACCATGTTCTAAACCCCAGTAAGATGCTGCCGATAAAAAAAGAAGATGAGAAAGAAACAAGAAAACAAAGATACCCTATTCCGTTGCAGCAGACGTGACCCAGCCTTTCCTGATGCCCTGTTTTAAATTTGATCGTTTTTTTTTTTCTTCTTTTCAAAAAAACTCCCATCCCCTCCCAAAAAAAAAACAACCAAGAACAAAAACACAAAAATCCCAGTTCCACGTACATACATGCTCGATACGAACCGGCGATCGACCTCCCCGCCCAGAAGGGAGGCTAGGCTTCGTCGGGGGACGGCAAATCCTCGACGTCCATGGCCTCGACCTCGACGGCCTCGGCCTCGGCCTCGGCCGGGGTGCCCGTCTGGGTCTCCTTTTCGGGCTGCCCCTTGCTCTGGTCCTTTTGCTTGTTGAGCGTGTTGTTGATGAGAGGGGTGGTGTCGTTGAAGACGCGGAGGAGCATGGCGGCGCGGTCCTCCTTGGGAAGCATCAGGTTGAGCGAGTGTATGCTCTTCCAGAGGGGCAGGGCCATCTTCTCGGTGAAGTCGGGGTCCCCGGCCCGGGAGTCGGGCTCGATGCGCAGGACGCAGCAGCCCATGCCCACGTCGCGGACGCGCGGGCCAATCTCGTCAAAGTTGGTCCAGTCGTCGCCCGAGATGCGGGGGAACATTTCGATGAGCAGGCGGCGGAGCGTCTCCTTGTTGCGGAGGCGCACGACGCGGGCCTCGCCGACGTAGCCCTGCACGATGGGCAGGCCCTCGGACTGGATGCGCCAGCGGCAGACGTCGGCCGAGGGCGCGTCCTGCTTCATGTACATGCGCACGCCGCCGTGGACGAAGCGCACGCCGCGGCCTTCGTTTTCGGTGAGGATGTCGCGGATGAGCGCCGTGGTGTAGTAGATGGCCTTGGCGGGCTCGCCGAGCTCGTTGCGCACCATGTAGCGGTTGTCGGGGAAGCGGGGCGAGAGGTTGTAGAACTGCTTGATGTTGACGATGACGGGGTGCGAGGGGTCGAGATACTTGAAGGGCTCTTCGGGAGGGCCAGACTTTTTGGGCTTGCTCGCGGCCGAGTTGGTGGGGGCGGACTGGATGAGCGGTGCGGGAGTCGCGGCGGCAGAGGTAGCGGCAGAGGCAGAGGCAGCCTCGTCCGTCTTGGCCTTTTTGGACGCATGCTGGTCCTCGGCATCGCCATCATCGTCCTTTTCGAGGGCTCGCTTGTTGGCGTCGGTAGCGGCGTCGGTAGCGGCGTCGGTTGCGGCTTCGGAGACATCATGGGCGTGCTCTCCGTTGGGCTTGGTCTCGGGCTTGGTCTCGGCTCCGGCTCCGGCTTCAGCTCCGGCTTCGGCTTCAGCTCCGGCCCCGGCCCCGGCCCCGGTGGCGGCCTCTCTCTCCGCTCTGCCGCCGGCGGCTGCGCTGGCCATCTTGGGCGCATTCTCGTTCCTGGCCTTAAAGTCCGTCTTCTTTTCCAGCACCGTGATGAAGAAGCCGCCCGTGTCCTGCAGATGAGGATAGACGCGCATGCAGCGCTCCAAGGGAAGGTCGTAGCAGTCGGTGCCTTCCAGCTTGGGGAACATGCTCTGAGAGACACGTCCGGGAACCACACCGTCGTTCTCCTCCCGGGCAAACTTTTCGACCTCCTCCCACGTGTCCCAGATGCGGTGAGCCTTGTCCATAATCTTCCACGTCCGCAAGCCGGGCCGTCTGATCAGACTGGGCAGCTGGTCGCTGCAGTCCACAATCTCGACGTTGCCGGCGCCTCCGCATCGTTCAATGGCCGACGCCACGACCGATTCGTTCTCGACGGGGTTCATGCTGCACGTCGAGTAGACGACCCTGCCGCCGACCTTGAGCAGCTGGAGCGCCCGGACGAGGATTCGGATTTGCGTCACGTGCAGGCCCAGGGCGTTGCCGGGCTGCCAGTCCTTCCACAGATTGGCGTTCTTTCGAAGGGTGCCGTCGCCGGAGCACGGGACGTCGGCCAAGATGCGGTCAAACTTGAGATAGGTTGGCTTCGCGCTGGGATCGGCAGAGGGGAGCTTGAGGGATGGGAACTGCGTGGCATCGTGGTTGGTCACAATCAGGTTGGGCGACGAGAGGCGCTTGAGCTGATGCACCAGCATGTGTCCACGCTTGTAATCCGAGTCGTTTGCAATCAGCAGGCCGGTGGCGCGGCCTTGGTCGGAAGGGTCCGCTTCCAAATCGGCATCAATCTCGTCCTGCGTCTCGTCTCCGAGATCCAAGCCATCCTCCTTGGCAAACTTGCGAAGCACCTTGCGCACGCGAGCCTCCTCGCCCTGGTGGATCATCTCGATGAGCTGCGCTGACTTGCTCCCGGGAGCAGCGCACATGTCCAGCACCACCATACCGGGCCGCAGATCCATCAGGCAAGGCGGAATCATGCTCACCACTTCCTGCCTGCTGATGTTGCCAACCGTCGTCTCCGAGACGAGGAATTTCTGGAAAGCGGAGAAGGGGGGGAACTTGCGCACAACGTTCTTGGGCGTCGTCATCCACCAAGCAAGCTCGTCTGGGTACCAAGCCACGGGCTTTGGTGCCTCCACAGGTCGCCCATCATGATGCTCGATCTTGGAAATTTCGGGGATGTAGCGCGTCTGGAGGAGTCGCTTGACCGAGAGGGCATGGCTGGAAAACAGAATGGGACATTAGCACGCCGGAGCCCCAGCAGCAGCGACAGGAACTGAACGTGATGATGACGGAGAGAAGGAGGAGGAGGAGGAGGAGGAGGAGGAGGAGGAAAAGAAGGACGAGGTTGGTGAAATGGCCGAGGTTGAGCAATCAAAAACGCACCCCCGAGACCCGGTGAATCGAAAGCTGTTGGGCAGCTCTCGTCTCAAGTATTCCCAGTACTGCTGCTTCTCCTCCTCGGGGAGCTGAAGCAGCGAGTTGTAGTAGTTCTCGAGCTTCTCGTTGTTCTTGTCAAACGGAGCATAATCACGCCACCCGCCGCCGTTGGCCGTCGACGAATTTCCGCGACCACCGCCGCCGCCGCCGCCACCACGTCGACCTTTGCCCTGCACGTCCCGATAATCAAAAGCCTTTTTCAGTATATATCCCTAAAGATGGCAGCAATCCAATTGGCGCCGTGGCCAACTCACCCTGAAGCTTTTCTTGCCCATTTTCGCCGGTTTGCCAACGGAGTATCGTGTGTGAGCTGTCTAGTCGGCAAAATTTCCACCAGATTTCCGCCAGATTTCCACCACCAGCAGCTCAGTACAAAAACAGGGGGTGGGGGCAAGGGAAAAAAAAACTGGAGACTGATGCCAGACTTGGACAGCTGCAAGGCGGGACCGGTCAAGACCAGTCTGTAGACCACCTGGGGTTTTTGCGAGTAGCTCAGCTGGGTTGGGGGGTTGTACCTTAGTTAACCTAGGAAACCGGTAGGTTATGCATTATAATTTTATTAGCTATATTATTTTTTAATGCCTATATATATTTTTTAGTAATATATATACTTACCTTATATATATTATTATATAGTTATATAATATACTATAAAGTAGCATTAAAATAGCTTTATTTATAATATAAAGTGTAATAAAAAGGAAACTATATAATATTAAATAAATTAATTAAAAGTGTTTATATATT